>JAQIXA010000442.1:0-43538 GCA_034699045.1 Nanhermannia cf. coronata Gr-Ori-00579
ATTTAGTGCAATCTTCATTTTCTTACAGTAAAGAGCGACTCAATGCTAATATTCTTTGGCGGAAATATACATACATACATACTTAGGTTACACCCACATACACTATACTCCACACTCCACACGGACGTATTGTAATTACACTACACATATCACGTAACCGTAAACACTAACACTAACACGTACGTAAAGTGTAAAGTACAGCAGTTGCAGTAGTCACCTGAGT
This sequence comes from Nanhermannia cf. coronata Gr-Ori-00579, assembly GCA_034699045.1. Classification (NCBI taxonomy): domain Eukaryota; kingdom Metazoa; phylum Arthropoda; class Arachnida; order Sarcoptiformes; family Nanhermanniidae; genus Nanhermannia; species Nanhermannia cf. coronata Gr-Ori-00579. The sequence goes on from JAQIXA010000442.1 coordinate 224, forward strand.
CTAGCCCTAGCCTGAGCTGAGCTGAGCCTGAAACTGACCTCCCTAAAAATAAAATCTCTCTTTTTCTCATTTAAAATATTCTATTTTTAAACCTGACCTGACAAGAGACAATTGATAATAAAAAAAAGGTCAATTAAAAGATATTATTAAGCTACAATGGCTGTATCAACATCTACAACCAAGGTTAGTCTAACATTTGGGATTTACCTGCTGGAGATCTTTTTGTCACTAACTAACTACCTAGCTATTATTCATATAATCTTGGTTAGATTAGAAAGAGATAATCATAGAATAGGCATAGAAAATGCCAAAATTTGGCTGTCAAAGGATATCTAACCATATATAGTTGGAGAGCTATTTCTTATGCGAGGATGTTACCTAATGGTTATATAATCCTTTGACCTTGAACTTGAAACATTGACAGCCGAATTTCGACATTTTCTATGATTATTTATTACTTACTCTTTCTAACCTCAATGCAATGTAAGTATTTACACCTAATTTAGTAATTTTACTTTTAGCTTTTTAATTATTTAAAATGAGCATTCTTACTAACCTTGAACATTTAACTTTGGAATTTAAAATATTAATTTAATACTAACCAAAATTACATAATTTTAGCTTAGCTTATGATAATATTATTTATTATGTTTTTTTAATAATTTAGGTTGAATATTGTGACGAGATGGAGTTTGACTGGTCAATTGAAGGATCATTAGATGACATTAAAAGTCTGACCGGACGAACCACTATTGAGTCTGAGGAGTTCCATTCTGGCAATCAAAGTCAGAACATATGGTAAGAATCACAATTTTTTTTAGTCAAGTACTAACCATAAGAAATCGATAGAAAATAACTTTAGGTCAGTTCAAAAGTTATAGGTCAAATATTAATTGGGCAATTCGACAATTGACATTCTATTTCATTCTATATTTAACATTCTATTTTTTGCCATATTTTTTTTTCAAATCCAGTAGTTATGCATAAGGTCATTATTCTAGGCCAATTTAAGGTTAAAGAAAGAATAAGGGGTCAATACCATTATGCACCCCAACCGACTTTTGGCTCTAAAGTTAAAGGAAAGGTCTTTGGTTCTAATATTTATGTCTAATTCTAATATAATGAGCAAAAATAGTCATAAAAACATAATAAATTTTATGAAAAGGTAATGGTAAAGGAAAGTTTTTTCGAAAAATTAACTTTGAAATCACAATTATGGCAAACGACTAGGTCAAGATTAAATAAGAAATTGATTTTTCTACCTGATTCGATTTCGGAAATCGAATCACGAGTTCACTTTACTTTATACCATGATAATGATTAGTAAATAAAAAAAGTAGGGAGTTCGAGTAGGGACGGACTATATATTATACTAAAGACATTGATCTCCTTAAATTAAAATACATTTAAAATTGCCTTATTTATACTATTAGTATAGTAGCATAATTATTCATTATCCATTTTTCAGACAGGTTTAAAATATTACAAGTATTTCCTCTACCTTTACCTTTTCATAAAAATTATTATGTTTTTTTATGACATTCACATACTTTATAGGTATTGAAACTATTTTTGCCCATTCATTATATTAGAATTAGACCTAAATATTAGAGCCAAATGTACGTTAGAACCAAAAGTTTAGAACCTTTCACTTTTAAGATTTGGCCGGATACCCCTTTATAAAATGAGGTATAATAATTAATAATGTAAGTACCGTTATAAAGAGGCAAGTAATAAAATGTGCCTTTATAGTAAGGTTGGTAATTTATGTTGCCTTTATATAGGGTACGGTACGATAAGGTTTCTTTCAAGCTTTTCATCAGCTTTTGTAGATCATTGTCTACAAACTACAAACCAAAAAAAGCTTTAAGATAGCTTGTTGCTTCAAGAGCCATTTTTTATCTATGTACAATACAAAAGAACAGCATTAATCTAAACCACTCTATTTTAGTAAAAGAAGTCTCTGCTGATATGATATGTTAACCTCATTTTTTTAATTATAATTTAATTAATTTTATATTTTTTTGTAGGAAATTAAAAATTGAGCAATTTAAATATAATCACAACCAAACTCAACTCCCGATATATGATCAATATTATGTCACGATCGATTTGAAATTAGTCAGATCTGGCTTTTCACTATCTGGGCACAAGATGAGATACAGTTATGATTCGTGTCTTACTTATGATTGTTTTCATGCTATAAAGAAAATTGACTCATTGCCAAAAGGTACAATATTTATTATAATATATTGATTATATGAATATGTATACATTAGTTTGCGATAATTAATTAATGATGGTGATAATATATTTTTTAGCAATAATGATAACATGTTCAAATGTCAATTTAATTGGATGTGACTTGAAAAAAATGAATATTCAATTATTTTCACTGAAAAACACGACACTTCGTCAAATGTCCAATGTAAAGATCAAATGTCGAATCCAATCAGAGCCACAGGTGGTCAATATCAACTGCCATGGGAAAAAGGTATGGGATATTCAAAAGCCTCTTGAGGAATCGTTAAAACAACATCGTCCAGCAGAGAAAGGTGCAAAACTATTTTCAAAAGTTATGCAAGATTATCCAGATGAAATTGAGGTCATTTGCAAGGAGGTGAAGTTCAGTATACATAAATATCTACTCACAGGTTAGACCTTTTTTCATATTAATAGCAGGGGGTAGATCAGTAAAAGTTAGGAAAGACTAAGCTACCCCTATTCCTAATTACCATGTTATCGCTTTATGATGATAAATTGTTTACATAATTGCACTATTTTATTTAGCACAAAGTGAAGTGTTTTCCAAAATGTTCCAAGTAAATTTCACTGAGAGCCTGAAGAATCGGATTGTGATTGAGGATTTTGAACCAGATGTTGTTAAAATCTTTTTGGATTATTTAAAAAATCTTTCAAATTCAGATGAAATTAAGAATGAGATTGTTGAGAATGCAAGACAACTTTTTATGATGTCTCACAAGTACCAAATTGATGACCTCAAAACCCAATGCGAAGACCTGCTTGTCCGACAAATCGATCTTGAAAATGTCTTGGAGGTTTTATTATAATTTCATTTTTATTATTATATTTATTAATAGATGTTTTACTGAACATACTTTTAAAATACTATTATTAACCATTGTAAAATTGTATATTAGATACTTGAATTGGGTAAACTCTACGATTCGCCAGATTTAAAAAACTCGGCCATGGATTTTATTCTTTGGTAAGTTTAAGAACACACTTTACTAAGGATATCTTTGGGTTTTAATGGGCATGCTAGCCTTTAAACATGAGGTTTAAAGGTCTTAAATCCGAATTTCTTTAAATTTATCTATTAAATATAAAAAATATGGTGCCATTGATGTTACAAGATTAATTTTTTTTTACATTTTTAATTATTTTAGTAAAAAAAGAAAACTGGATGGGATGAATGCATTCGATCGACTTTCTCATGAGAACCCCAAACTTTTGAATGAAATTCAATCCGAAATTTTCAAAAATTACTAAAAAATTTAAAAGATCATAATCTACTTAAAAAATTAACTTCAGAATATTTTGCATCATAGATTCGGAAATCATTGATGATTTTATAAATCATTTTTATATTCAGAAACCTATTATATATCACTAACTACATACCTACTTACTTTAATTTTAATTAATTTTTACAAAATCCATTTATGTTATCATCCTAAAGTACAATTTTTTTAATTTTAACTTTTTTATTTACTGTTTTAATATTGTTTTATAGTATTTCATTTGTGGTGTTATAATAGTGTACTAATTATCATTTATTACTTACCTACATTTTAAAATCTTATATACCTAATCAATAAACAATGGAGAATTGAATGCTACTCAATTTGTATGGTATGGTACATTTTCACCTGCTGCTATTTTATTTGTAATCAATCAATTATCTTTGTTAATCTTTCTTGTTTATAATCTTTTAAATTGTAAAATTTATAAAATAAAATACTCTTTTGTATTTGTAAAAAAATATCCAGCCTCGAATAAATACCTAATAAATATCAAACCTAACCTGTGAGTGATAATGATAATTTATACATATTACAAAATTTTGATTTTGACAGAGTCGTTTATTATTAACTAAACAAGTAGGGTAGCTAATTTTAAGATCTAAAAGTTAGGTCAAACTTGAGCTTAACTTTAATTTTGATTTTGGACTGGGTTCTATCTAGCTAATATTTTAAAATATGTTGTACCTAGTTATTTATGATAAATGATACTGAATATTAACCACATTTTAATATATAGGTAATAGGTTTCATTTTTTTAACAAAACTAATTAGTGCGCAATATAACAAAAAACTAATACTAGTTAATAGTTTAAATTGAAAGAAAAAAGTTAATTTAGTAAATTTAGATTTTGAATAATTAATAAATCTGAATTCTATACAAAATGCAAATGATTTTTACGTAATTTAACCTGACGACACCCTCAGGGTGTCATCCTGCTTGATCTAACTAAACTAAACCTACTATAAAAATAGTTAATTAATGAAAAATAAATTTACAAGTATTTTTCTAGCTGGAAATGGTTTTGATTGAAGTCAGTTGGCTTCTATAGTCTTGATCTGCAAAGACAGGAGGTTCACTTGAATCTTCATCAGGGAATTCAAGATGTTTCAATTTTGGACAAACCTCTCTTAAATTGATTGGATTAAACAGATTTTCTTCACCATGTCTATACTTGAAAGTTTCCATTTGATTTCGGAGATACAAATTCTTTAGATTGGGCAAAACTGGGAGCAATTCAAGTGGATAGATTTCTTCAACCTTGATATCCTTGTCGTAGGGTTTTGGATCATAAAAAGTGTAGAAACTAATGGATAGCTTTAATTCTTCTAGTGTGAGGCTCTGACTTTGCAAAAAATTTGTAAAATAAACCATTATATCTCGAATGTCTTGATCGGATATTTCACTATCTTCAATATGTTTAACATGATTAATGGTTAAACTAAATGACTTTAGTCGTAGTCCATTCTTCAATTCAGCTAGTTTGAGCAATGTCTTTGAAAAGCCACAGTTCAAAATGTTGACGATGAGCTTCAGTTCCAATTCTTTAAGACAGTGAGCAATTGATGAAAGACCATCGAAGTATTTGGCGAAATTTTTGTTTTCCCGACTATTTATTTGTAAGAAGAGTGACTTTAATTTGGGTGCTGTTTCAACGATTCTTGAAAAAAATAAATGTGGACAATGATTCTTCATTTCTTGCTCGATGTAGTGGAAGTTCTCATTCACTTGTGATTCGGTTTCTTTAAACTGAAGATTTTCCAAGTTGGGAAACATTAGAGGAAGGATAACATCTTGATGAATGTTTGAGAAGTATTCTTTCAAATTCAATGAGACCAAGGTTGTTGAGACGACTGCTAAACATTCTAGTAAAAAATGCATATCTTGAGACTTCATATTCTTTTCCACAATTGACAAGGTGAGCCTCTTCATTGTAAAATAATCATCGTCCATGTTTGAGTATTTGAAAATAAAATGACCAAATGATTTAAGGCTTGACAAATTAAAGAACTCGAACGATTGGAATAAATCCTTGTTACAGGAGCATAAAAACATTTTTTCAAATGCAATTTGCTTCATTAATGAACTGCTGTAGTTTTTTTCACAGTTGCCAAAATTGATTGGTGGCCAGATTCTCTTCTTTATTTCACTAATCGAGCATTGGTTCCAAAACTGAGACACATGGCGAACTTTTAAAAGATCTTGTTGTGATAAACTCTTCATCAATACACTAAGGATCTAAAGTATTATTATTAGAATAAAATAAATTAGTATGATAATAAGATTTTGGCTATAGGTAATTAAAGAGAAGAGATAATTGTACTATTTATACTTTAATTATAATTAATAATCTACTTAATAACAATTTACATTTTCCATGAGTAAGGGATCAAGCTGATATATTTGCTCCTCTTCTACTGCCAAAGGATCCAATTCCGGTTCTGCTTCAATATTATGGTTAATCTCAATCTCAGGCTCAAGTTCAAGATGATTATCGTCCATGCCAATATCCATACCACCGATTTCATCACTTTGCTGTATTTCAACCTTCAACTAAATATAAATTAAACAAGCAACAATTAGAATTGTTAAAAACTTAGAGCTAGACTAATATTTTAAAATAACGCAATGTCTTAATTCATTATTCATAATTCATTTATAAAAATATTATCCATACCTGCAGAGGATCGTCGTCCATTTGGTAAAGCCATCCATGATTGATAAAACCAAGATCGGGGTCTTCATCAGCATCACCAACACCAACATACTCATTATTATCTTCTTCAAAAACTGGTTCTATTTTTACCTGAAAAAGTGATGATTTAAAATTATAAAATAAATACTTATTAAGGATTTGTTTTACAATTGCATGAGCACAGCAGTGCGTGCAGCAGAACACATTTTAGCAAAATCATAACAAGGCCATCATGACCATACCATGGGTCACAGTCACATCATGCCATAAGTCATGAGAATCTCATGACTTGTAAATATGATATTTACAAGAGAATGCTCAAACTTCATGTAAAAACGAAGTTCGACTGGTAAAATCCCGTTGTGCAACCATAAATATAATAAACTGGAACTTACAATTAGATTGACAAATGGATAATTAAATTATAAATAGTTAGCTCACCTTTATTCCATTTCTGTTTGAGGTCAGACGAGGATCATGAGGATTGTCCATGGTTCCACAATCACACTCACACACCGGAAATTGCTCTTTGGTTTTGATTTCAAAAGTCAAAGCTCAACCCTTTATACCTTTCTCAAGTCTCTTAATTTAATACCTTTAAATAGACAGAATATCAAAAGTCAAAATTTGAACAAAATGTCATGTCATGTCTAATTGTAATTAAAATGGATAATGAAATTATAAAAAACTCTTTCTAACGCGCGCACGTCGCACCAATTCCGTCGCGTTTCTTTATAAGAATGGACCTCTTTATAACAACTCCTCGACTATTTTAATTCCTTATTAAGTAAAGGGGCCTTAGTTAAAGTTAAATTTGTCTATAAAGCTCTGAAAAACCAATTTTTGGACTCACTACTATAATTATAAGCTACATTGAATTGAATATTTTATTGCATATTATGCATAAAACAACTTCGCACTGATTTTGTGTGTCGTATAGTATATATAGGTAGACTTCGACGACTGTAGGGCGTAGGGTCCTAGGGTACTTTTTTTTAGTACATGCATATAGGTACATACCAATTTTTTTTTTCAGCATTTCTAGGAGGATGTTAAAATCTAATTACATCATTTTAATTGCAATTTAGACATGACCTTTTTTGACCTTTTTGTTCAAATTTTGACTTTTGATATCCTTATAATGCAGGTATTAAAATAAGAGACTTGAGAAAGGTAAAGGGTTGATCATCGATTTAAAAATATGTAGTCCTCTTTATAAGGACCATAGATAGTAATTTTTATACAATTTTAATTAGGTTAGATAATATGTACTTAAACATTTAAATTAGTCTATTCAGTTAGTATTTAGATAATCTAATAAAATAAGCCTCAATTTTACATTTATTTTACCAATGCAATATGTAGGGTACTTGTGTAAATTTTAATGGCTCGGATCCGATCATGCATTCCTAATTCCTAACCTAATTGCTTGAATTTACCCATTATATTTTGGGTATAAATTTACCATATGAAATTAATGACTGTGTGAAATTAATCCAAAATTTTTACCTAAACTGACAACCGACCTAAACTATACTAAAAAATAATTTTATAATTTTTACAGATATATTTCGTATAAAATTATAATATCGTACATTATACTCTGTATTTGTACCTATATCTATCTGGCTGTACCTACATAATTTAATGACATTTTAAAATAAAAATAACAGTTTCTTTATTGTTGATGAATGATTGATCTTGATCATTGTACAAGATGATTTACTTTAAAAAATGATTTATTTTTTAGAAATTCGAAAGTACCCTATTATTAATTTTATAATAGCACATTATACAAGTTATATAATAGGACTTAGGACAAGTACCTAGACAAATTAACAAACTACAAAATGCAAAATTATCTACCTACGTAGTTATATAATACTACCACGCCTACCACTAATAATAATCGTGAAAATAAGACTTAAATTATGTAGAATAGAAAATAACGTATGGCTTTAATAGCGTAATCATCTATAAAATTGTAATAATTAAATTAAGTTAAAGTTAAGGTACATTTAAATCACATCAACTAACTAACTATTGTTAAATTATTCTTGATCTTGAAATGCTTCATTTTCATAAGATTTTCCATTTCTATTTTCTTTACTTATCAAAGTTCTTTCCCGACTACTTGTCGTTGATTTCTTACGATCATTTTGAAAATTATTATTTTGAACCCCATTTATGATCATTACCCCTGGATCAACATTTTTAGCCATGGGACTCGTGATATTCGTCATGTCAAAGTCATACTGGTCACTTTGTGACGATGATGACCCAATCAACTTGACGATCCATGGGTGGATATATTGTTCACGATCTTTTGTCATTTTCCAACAACCTTTAAAATAGAAAAAAAATAGCAAAAAATATTCAGGTCCTGGTTAATTTCATAGTCTTAATTCCCTATACTTATTCATTGAATTCAGCTTTGTAATATCAGATTTTTGGACTCAATTTTACACACAGAAAAACAAAAAATTATACCTAATGATAATCGATTGCTCAAAGATGAATTAAAACAATCCCTTTATAAAATACCCTACTTACCTATTTTATATAGGTAGGGTATTGTATTTCCAGAAATACATAAAAATTAAGTAAGTACTAGTAACTAATCATAGTCATCAAGATTAGACTTTTTACCCGTTAGAATACTGACAATGGTGCCAACAATGACGGTAATAAGTGTCCCAATCAAAGGGTACAAGAGGTATGACACAGAATAGATCTTAAATGGCCAATCCCTTCAAATAAATAAACAAAAATTTAAAAAAAAAGAAAATCAAAGATTACAATTTTATTACAATTCCTCCAAGGGCTTTTCGAATTCTCTCTGTCTTTCCAGGATTTCAGTCATATTCAGTCCAATCAAGGTTTCAGCTGGACATTCGTCAATTCTTAGGGGTAGAGGTGGAGGTTTTTTAACCTAAAATCCATACATTATAAACACATGAAAAACATGTAATTTAAAATTTTGTAAATAAATAAATAAATTACATAAAGTCCTCCAATACTTATCCAAAATACGATCAAGTGTGCAGTCAGCATGCCTATAAAGGCACCCTTAAAAAATTTATAGAAATGATTCGATATAACGACATATGTACTACTAATATATGTATAAGTACAAGGTACTTGGTAGACTTACATATTTATTCGTAAATGGCATGAGGATACCAAGAATAAAGACTCCAAGTAAAGGACCAGCAACTGCCCCATTTACAATAATGGCCGCATTCAATACCTATTTTTATTTTGCAAAAAATTTAGGTACTTTATAAAGAAATTCTCTTTAAAAATGTCGAAAACTTACACCACCCAAAGTACTGGCGACAAAACCCATCCCGATGGTTATGACACTGTATGTGAAACCTGTCAAGAAAGGCCAAAAAAAGTCATCAAACACATTGATAAAGTAATTATATCAAAAATTAATTAAAAGTGCATTTGTAACATTACGTTATACAGAGGTATGCATTGATCATTATCATTATCATTATAAAGTAAGTACATTTAGGAATGAATAATCAATAGTTAAAAATAAAGGATGGCAAAAAATGTATCAGATTGCCTCTGGGTGATTGAGACAAGAAATTAAACGATAATATAATACCCTACTTATGCATACAATGCAATGTAGGTATTTGGATTTGGAATCCAAATTTTGGATTTGGATTGGATTTAGAATCAAAATACCCTACCCTACATAATAGATAAAGTTTTTTCGAAATTTTGATATAACTTTTTGGAAATAGATTTCCTTATATAAAAATTTGGCCTTATTTGATAGAACTCGATGAGATCTATCGATTATTTGCAAAAATTTTTCGATATTTTTCATGAACAAGTTGATAAAATGGCAAAGGCCTAATTTTATTATCAAGAATTTGGATTTTTTTGGTTTGGAGATTTGGCACTTGGGTATTTTAAGTTTGGTCTTTTGGATTTTGATTTTTATTTTATTCTAATAGGTTGATACTAGGATTGAATTAACTATTAGTTAGTAAATTATTACTTGTGCGAGCTAAATAGAGTGTTGATTACCTACACTTGTATTGATTTTGCGGTTTCAGGAAGCAGCTCGCCTTTATAGGATACATATGGGCTTTGAAATTCAGACTATGGGAAATATTTTTGCTGTAATGATTACTCAAGTAAGCTGGGATATAGTTTACTGATATTATTGTTGAAATCATTCGAAATGGTACAATCTTGACCCTATAAGGTTCCTTTAAGCCAAGTTTGGTTAACATTTGTCCATCAGTTTTCGAATAGTAAATGTCATAGAAGATCCTTACAATATGTAAATGCTCGCTTCGCTCGCTCGATAACAATTTTATTCAATGTAGTGTAGATATTTTTTATGGTTTTTTAAAGAATATACTAGCCTTGATTTGATTTTGATTGACTATGAAATGACTCAAGGGTGATACATTACATAATTTCGAATTTTGAATATCACTTTCCTTATACTTATCATATCATCAATATTTGATACTTTGAAGAGTATTTGGTCAAGGTATCAAAAATTTCCTTACATTTTACATAATTTAAAATGACTTTGCTTAATTTCATCCCTATTTTGGAATTATATACCCCTATATTTTTGATCTAACTTTACCTTTACTTTGTGTGAAATTAACCAAAGTTTTAAATGAGATATGACAGGTTAGGATTAGAATTTTAAATAATTTGGTTTAATTTAATACAGTTAGTTAGACCTAAAATACAAGGATAAATTCGACCAAAATAGGGATGAGAATAAACCATTTAGGATTTAGAACCTATAGTACCTACTTGTAATAATACGGAACGGAGTAGTAGATAGTGATCTTAATTAGTGTAGAATAAAGCCTCAAGCCTCAAACTTTTCCTCAAGTCATTAAGTTTGTAATGAGATTCTAAAAATCTACATTATAGGATAATATGTACATACATACTTATAATATAGGTACTGACATGTATACTTTGATCATAAAAAAGTATTTTAAATTTAATTGAGGTTTAGTAAAACTTACAAATGACTTTAGTGACAACGGCTTGACTATCCTCTTTCATATTTTTAAAAAATTCGGCTTTTTTGCAAAAATCCTCCCAGGTGACAGCGGCCAATGAATTCAGCCCACTTGACACAGTACTACAATTACAAGTAGATGGAAAAATTTCACAAAAATTAGAATTTTACATTTAAAGGGCATAAGTTGATTGTAAACCTCAAAGCACCTGAGTACAGACAGGCCATAAAAAGTCCGACCAGTCCAGAAGTCTTGGACAAGAATGTGATGACAAAATGAGGTGCAATTTGGTCCGACTTTGTGATGATGCCCAGGGTGAGGGGGTCACAACCAGCAAAATTGGCAAAAATTACAAGACCTGAGAGTGAGGCGAGGCAGATTGTAAAAGCCAATAGTGGACCAGTTAGTATAAGTGATCTAAAGATAAGTGCAAATCATCAGGTCAAATACGAGAAATTTTTCAAAAATTTTATTTAAAAATTAGAAACTTACGCGAAGGCTCGTTTCAAGCTGCTCATTGAACAGTATCTTTGAACTGTTGTTTGATGGCATCTTAAAAATGACAATTATTTTAAAATTATTTTACAAAAAAACCTAATACACAGTACCCTATAGAAAATAATAATGATTTCTGTCTGTCTGTCTGTCCGCTGAATAACTCGAAAACCACTGAACTGATTTTAACCAAATTTGATATATCTAGACCCCTTATGGGGTCTAGATGTGCCATTTCGACAAAAAGTTCGAAATAAGAGTATAAGATTATAAGACTCTAAATATTTTGCCCACTTACCCATATGATGAAAGCCAAAAAATTCCATTTCCAAAAAAGATGCTGAGGGTTGTATGCCTCGTAAATGGATCTACTTTGAAACTTTAAAAATATCAAAATAATTAGATACTTTTAATTCATAATTCTCCTTTATAAGTATAAGATGGTGTAATTAATTGTTAGTTACTTAAAAAATTCAATTCTTTCATGTTTATTGGCAATTTCGTAGACATTTTTCGGACCACCAACATTAATAACCCCTTGTATGATAATTGCAAGCATTCCTGCAAACATCATGGCGATTTGGAATACATCAGTCCATACCTTGAACATTTCAAAACACAAAACTTTTTTTTGATCTTTTTTAGGAAAAATTTAGATTACTTACGACTGCTTTTAAACCTCCCTAAATGAAATATATAAAAATTAAATCATGACAAAAGGGCCTTAACATTAGATATATTACAATACTTTGTGTGTAAATTTCAGACCTCTAGGTCAACTACAGGTATCTTTTAAAGTACACCATGTATAAAAAAGATAGAAATGATTGGTAAATGACTTGCACTCAAAACTTTACATACTCCTGCTTGAAATTAACCCAAAAATTATTTAGTTGTGTTTAGCTTAGATTAGGCTATAGGTTGGGATTTTTTAAAATTTTGAGTTAATATCATAATTATCATACTATGTACAGGATAAAAGTTAGATCAAAAATATAAGTGTAAACTCAACCAAAATAGGGATGATACGAGTATTAAATCGGAATCAAATAATATGTAAGTGTAAGTACAAAGGATTCAAAAACTCGGTGTAAAATTTAAAAAAATTTACATGGATTTTCCAAAAATAAATCGAAAATGAATCAAAAATCTTGAAATCTCGAAATTTCAAAATCCTTATAGAGCTAATCTTAAACTGGAAATTTTTTGAGTTTTGCTAAATCTGAGATTTTGAGGACTTGATACATATTAGTATAGTCAAGTATTATAAGACAGAGATCTGAAATATAAATTTTCAAAGTTTTTAAATACCCAAGATGTGTAGGCTCCAGCACAGCCTCCCAAAAGTATAATTGATGCCTATATTCCAAAATTTCAATCAAAATTTTTCAAAAAAATTCAAAATAGGTAAATAGAACATACGAGCAAAGCGAGCATTATACTGTTCAACTTTACTTGCACTTTGCCATCTGTTTGTCCTGAAGATATGTCTGTCGAAAATTACTGGACCGATTTTAAAGTTGATATAATGGGCCCTTTAGAGTTAGAGGGTCTAGTTGTGCCATTTCGACAAAAATTTTTATTGCCCCAAACCTTGAGGTACTATACGGACCCTTTAAGCGTTCTCAATTGTCAATTAAATGAGAAAAAAGTGGGGTAATCGATTACTAACAATAAGATTTGTAATTTGATATCCGTTTTACCAAAAAGTTGATCTTTAGTTTCAAAATATAAGTTAACTTGCAAAATTTTTGAGGATATTTGAAATTATTGTATCATGAAATACGAAAAATTGTATATAAAATAAGGATTTCACAACAATATCAATCTCTTCTAAAATTCTGACTTCTCTAAAATTATATAATAAAAGAAAATTTTTTAATTTCTATGAATTTCAATGTTAACGGACAGTTAATTAAATCCTAGTTAAGAATATGTTCGAGTCTCTCTAAAAATTTTTAGAGAGACTCTAACTAAGAATGCATATTTTACCTACCAATTTGAATTTCAAAAATAGTTATAAGGGCCTTATATAAAACGACAGTTTTTTGAAGGTTTATTTCTAAAATTTTCAAAATTTTATTAAATTTTCGACACTTATACGGTCTAATTGTACCGTTTTACCAAAAAAATCAGATTCTCCACTCAAATAGCTAAGTAGCACTACTCATTGCGAGAAAATACTAACTATAATTTATACTTTAAATCCTAATTTTGAATAAAAGGTAAATTTTAATGATCTGCCTCAAATCTCGTAAAATTTTACACTTTCTAACTCGTACACATTTTATGCAAAATAAAATGACATAAAAGGACTAATAAACTCTTAAAATTTTGACAAAAATTTCAAAATATTTGAAATTTTTCTTGAAATCTTGCCTACTATCTAAGCTTTCAAAGGAAATTTTTTGTAAAAAATATCAAAATTTTAGCCTAATTTTCTACTTTAAAATGCTCGTACAATAAATAATTTAATTGTTTATAAAGTAAGGAATATGTTTTAAATAAAAATTTTGCAAAAATTTGGGCCTGGGGTCGAAAGGGCCTCCCTTAACAAGACAAACAATCAAATTGTGTTTGCCCTTGAACTTGAAATAATTTTAATCCGTTCAGACTTGAATGAGACTCGAACTTTCGCCTTTTTTCAATTTTTACAATACTGAATACTGATCCTGAGTTTTTGATATCCTTGAAGATTCGTAGCCCTAACCACCTCGACACCCAGACCACAAAGATTTACAGCCATAAAACTTCTATTTATACTTGAAGAAATAATTTCACAATCGTTTATTCCCATAACTCAGCTCAGCTCAGCTCTGAAATACTCTATATTGGCTCCAATTTTTCATATCTAATCTAAGGTAATTTATATCTAATTCCCAAATGTTAAAAAAGAAAAACTTGGTCTCCATTCCATTGTTAACTTTTATAGTTTGATATTCTTAAAAATCTTAAAAATTTTAATTTCACAATCATCTATTCCCATAAAAAGACTAGATTTTTTATATAGACTGTGTAATATTGTCTATTTACCAGATCAGCTCTGAAATACCATACATAGGCTCCAATTTTTCATTTATCTTACTTACTTTTGAGGTTAGACAAAATCCTAGTTTTGAAAAATGTAAATTTTAATGATCTGTCTCAAGTCTCGTAAAATTCCTACATTTTCTACTCGTAGGGTACTTATACATTCTATACAAACAAAATGCCATAAACTCTCAAAATTTTGACAAAAATTTCAAAAATTTGAAATTTTTTTTGTAATCATACGATCTAACTTACAGAGTAAATTTTTTGTAAAAAATACCAAAATTTTGCCTAATTTTCTACCGAAAAATGCTTGTACAATAAATAATTGAATTGTTTACAGTGTAAGGAATATGTTTAAAATCAAAATTTTGCAAAAATTTGGGCCTGGGGTCAAGAGGGGAAGGGCTCCTTGACATTCACACACACACACATAATAGCATAATTTATAGTCTGAGGATTCTGAGTTACACTCATCGTCAGACTTGAGAGAGACTCGAACTCTCGCTTTTCTTCAGCTTTTACAACTGAATTACTTTGATGATTTTAATTTCGAAGATTATTCGTAGCTCTAACCACCTCGACACCCACCCAGACCACCGAGAGATACAAAAATGAAACTCCTATTTATACTTCAAGAAATAATTTCACAATCTTTCCCATAATTCAGCTCTGAAATACCATATATTGGCTCCAATTTTTCATATCTAGGTAGGGTACTTTATATCTAATTCCCATATGTAAAATAAGAAAAACTTGGATTCTATGCAAAAAAAATGCCATAAACTCTCAAAATTTTAACAAAAATGTCTATTTTTGAAATCTTGCATACGACCGCAAGCTTTAAATTATAAAGTTTTTTGTAAAATACCAAAATTTTAGCCTAATATTCTATTTAAAAATGCTCGTACAATAAATATCTGTAATTTAATTTTTTATAAATAGTGTAAGGAATATATTTTAAACAAAAATTTGCAAAAATTTGGGCCTGGGGTCGGGAGTAAGGGCCCCCTTGCATTGTCACTTATCTTAGTCGAGTACAGTTGGCTCAACTTCGGTCTAATTCACTCGAACTCTCGCATTTCTTCAGTTTTTTTTACAACTGAATTGCTTTCGAAGCCCTAACCACCTTGACACCCAGACCACAAGGATTTACAGCCATAAAATTTCTATTTATACTTGAAGAAATAATATCATAAAATCGTTTATTCCCATAACTCAGCTCTGAAATACTGGCTTTAACAACCTATATTGGCTCCAATTTTTCATATCTAAGGTACTTTATATTAAATTCCCATATGCATGTTAAAGAACAAGTCAAACTTTAATGGTGGTGCTTTGCTCGCAAAATTAAAATTAAGATTAAAATAGTAAAGATCCTATTAGTGTAGTATAGATTTCATACTTACCCAAATAGGGAAATCAAGAAAAATATTTAGTGCTAATGATGGAGCATACACTGTTGATAATAAAGACTGTAAATTAGCAACTTTTTTTCCAAAAATTCTTAAAAATTTTACCGACAACTCCCATATAAAGGACAATTTGAAGGATAAAAGTCCCTGTTGCAAAATTCCTCACATGTTTAGACTCAAATCGAAGTTCTAAATACTACAAAATTATGCATTTTAGATGATACTTTAGAAATTTTGAGGATTTTTTTTAAGTACCTACCTCATAAGCACTAGTTAACTTAAGTCCGTATAAAGTTGGTAGAAATAAAAATCCGCCTATAGGGACCCATATAATTGCACCTGGATTTTAAATTACAAATTTTTTGTTAAGTACTCATTGTATCATTACATATAGACTTAAAAGCCATCTTTAAAATTTTAGAATATTTTACCATAAATAACTTCGGTGATAATGGTTCCATAAGAGTATATTTCTCCAGCAAAACCTACTCAAAAATATTGAATTATAATTTTATCCCTATTTTGGTTGAATTTACCCTTATATTTTTGACCTAACTCCTGCCTGGTATGAAATTAATACAAGTTTGTTTTACTTTAGTTTAGGTTAGGTTAGGATTTAAAAAAATATTTGAGGTAATTATTAATTATATACAGGGGTAAGTTAGACCAAAAATATAGCGGTATATCTGTATTCGACCAAAATAGGAATGAGATTAAATCGGAGCTTCTATTAATCTATACCTACGAGAAAATACCATCATAAAAAAGCAGTTGGATGTCAAATAATCTCATTCAGAGCCCGACAAAAAGGCACTTAATGCAAAAAAGACTGCCTTAAAAGACAGTTAAGAATTGCAAAAAAGGCACGTAAAAAGGCAGTTAAAAATCAAATTATAATGATAACCTTTTATTTAAAATAAAAAAAATCTTAATAGACAAAATATAGAGAGTGGTTTTATTTCTTTATTGCCATTTTTAATGAATCAATATCCAAAAAAATTTGGCCAAAATCTCAATCTTTTGAAACTATATTTTAAAAATTAAGACTATTTTACAAAATTGAAAAAAATTTTTTAGAAAAATTGCCAAAAGGCTGAAAAATGGGCCAAAAAAGCCAGAAAAAAGGCAAAAATCAAAACTGCGTTTTCGGGCTCTGTATCAGATTATTGTATATATAGATAATGATTGTGATTACCCAGGACCAAGATTGCCGACATATAGGTGGCCAAAAGTGACAGAGAAATTGGGACAATGGCCATTGACCGACCACCAACAAGCAGATCTGCATTTGTCTTTCAAATTAAATATTGTCATTAAATATTAAATTTACAATTGTTAAATATTTTTTTTAAATACCTTTTGCTTTTGTATAAATGCATAAAAAACTCCAATGAACATGGATATTAAAAGGGTTCCTATAAAAACTACATAGTCCACGATCCCGAACCCGATTTTGTCCTCCATTTTGAAATTACAAAAGTACTTGATCAAGATATCTAAAAAAAGTTTAAAAAAAATTTGAATTAGATATTCAATAGGTAAATAAATGCACGAGGATTTTGTTTATTTTGAGTTATTATTTATTATATTTTAATATTGACATTTTTTATTTATTAGGAAATAGATAATACTGATAGTTTGCAAATTGTCAATATTATTATCGAAAATAAAATGCATTACAAATATGTGATATGTTGTGAGAAAAAGAGGTCATTGTCATTGTACAGGTTTATCTTAAATATTATGTTGCAAATTTTAAATCCAAAAAAAAAGGATATAATATAGGTAGGTACAATCATTAAAAATAAAAAATTCTAATTTAACTATTATACCTTAGATTTGTGTTCTTATTTCATCCCTATTTTGTTTGAATTTGCAGAAATATAGGGGCAAATTCAACCAAATAGATAGGGATAAAATCAAATCGAAGCCAATAATAAGAATTAGTTTTATATATATATTATAATCTCCTCTATATTTATATAAGTCTTATTGTAAAGGCATTTAAATTATTCTAAATACCTACAAAGTATTTACTTACTTATAATTTTAATCAAGGATTTTATTGCATAATATCATCGAGTATAAAAAGTATCAAAATCAATTTTATTCTACAAATACAAAGTAATCTGTCTGTACCATAGCTTAGGTATTAGGTTAGTATAATAACTCAATTACCATACAATGGCCTGATTTTTTTTACACAAATATTACTAATATAGGTCTTGAAAAAAATTATGCCAAAAAAAATGCGAATATTTTAATACTTTTCATGTCTCAATCTCAATAAATTATATGCCAAGATGTATCCTTACATTTATAACAAAAATAATTATAATTAAGTAGCTTATAAGTCGACTAAACATTCAGTTTTTTGAGAAATTCTTGTCTAAAAAAGCTTCATTTGAAAGGCTTTTTTGCCAATTAAAAAATACCTAAATATTATTATAAGAAATTCTTAAGTGAATTTGACCAAATCTTGAGAATTTTCAATTATATTTTGGAAATATCTCTCGACTCTAGACCTAGAGGTCTGGAATCAGCTCAGATTCAGTTGACTCAAAAAACCTGTTCAATTTTTATAAAATAAAAGAGACCACTTACTTTTTTGCAGAAATTCTAAGTCTCAATCTGTATAAGTATATCGAGTATGTGCACTGATGATATATAGCTTACACAATTCACATTTAAATACTAGTTTTTATTACTGGGTTAATACTAATAATGGTTTGCACATTTTGGATTTTGGAAGGCTTTTTAACTGAAATCCTTAAAATTTGAGGGTTTAATAGGGTACTTATATAACTAGGCACTTTGTCACATAAGGTCTTAAATATGTTTAAAGAACGTTTGATACAAAAATTAACTAATAAACTTTGCTTTAAAAAATTGGTTTTTACAAGAGAGATGTTTTTTTTGTTTCAATTTTGCCAACTTTTGGAATGAAACTGACCTGGCTGGTTTTTGAGAATCAATTCAACAATACAATACATACTACCATAATATTTGCTTTGCAATAGTATAGTATGTAATGAAAACACATTTAATTGTTATACAGATAGTCTATACAGGTAGGTACATTATATAAATACAAAGTATATTGTAGTTAGTAAGGTAGGTAGGGTACTATTAACTATTAGTCCCTATCATCAATAGATAATTGAATAAATTCCATTTCAACATGTACCTACCTAACATATCAGTATTATATGACTATGAGTGAAATTGAACGAGAATTTTACTTTCATATAAACTTGCATTAAAATACAGAATATAAAAAAATGTAAGTCAGGTAGACAAGACACAAGACAGGTGTATGCCATTTAAAAAAGCTCGACATTTTTTGCAAAAAAGTTTTTTAAAAATGCTTATTTTGTAGAAATATCTGTATGTATTTTTGCATTTCAGATTTCAGACCTCACTAGGTCTATTGAGAAAGTAGTATGATATTATCAAAATAACATTTTCAACTTTTAGATCTTAGGATTAGCTTAAGGACCTTATTCATAATTTTTTATTCTAATCCTAAGTATATGTATAATATTACAAGTGCGAACGCGAACTAATGACATTTATAGGTAAATAGAGAGGTAAATATATAATTTTTTTCAAGATTTTTAAGAATAGACAATAAAGTTCGAGTCGAAATATCAGATTCAAAGGAAGAGTGTCTACTCTGCATTCTGCATGAAGGTTATTTGAGCAAATAAGATTTTGTCAGATGCCAAAATACTTGCAAAATACTTGCAAAATAGTGAACAAAATCAGGGTTTTCAGAGATGGTATTGAAAATTCTCAAAAATATTAAAATTAAATCATCAAAAGCTCCTCTTTTGTAATTGTATCTATTACTTTATTGAGCCGAGATAGTAAATTGAGTATATCGAGATTCTTAATTATGTAAAGTTAGAATATTTCAAAAACTAAAATGTTCAAATCTAAAACCCTGGACTTTTAACATTAATAGTCAAGTCATACTTTTACATCCCTACACATATTGTATGTACAAAATGAAGAATTATTTGACAAAATAGCTTATTGACCAAATGTTTTCAAGACGAGTTTAAGTCTCGACTTGCCAATTGCCAATTACCTAGAGCCTTGGGCAAAATCAGCACCAGCCAAAACTTCTCGAGAACAATCATACTACATCTTAAATGATCAAATTGTTCAGATTCATCTTGAGCATTTTAATCATATCATAATAATTAATTTTACACGATGATCAGCTTAACTAATACAAAGTACCCTACCTATACCTATAGTAAGAGATGGTATCTTATTATTAGTATTTGTAAATTGAGGTAAGAAATAAAAGGGGAAAGTATCTTAATATATCAGTTATATAGTAATTCAAATTCAACTTGGTGTTTTGTAATAAATTAGCAAAGTTTTTGAAAAAAGCTGTCAACTCTTGAGACTATATACCTGAGAAGTTGACAACAATCGAAAATCGAAAAGCAAAGCAATTGTAATACTATAATGTATTATGTATAGTAAGTATCATTAATTTCTATGTATCTGTATTTAATAATTTAATATTAGACTCCGATTTAATCTACTCCCTATTTTAGTTCAATTTACCCCTATATTTTTGATTTAACTTTACCTCTGTATGAAATTAACCCAAAAATTTTTAAGTTTAGTTAAGTTAGGTTAGGTTAGGACAGGATATTAAAAAAACTTTGGGTTAATTCATAAAGACCAAAAATATAGGGGTAAATATAATAAGAATGATATTAAACTTTAGTCATTTTTAGAGTAGAAGATTGAGATGATTGATCTCATTATTAAAATTCACTTTCAAAATCTCGAATATTAAATTGTATAATTCAAAATTCAAGATCTTATCGCTCAAAAATCTAAAATATCTACCTACATATCAGTAGTGCCCTACTCTTACAAATTTTGATTTATAATCTAAATCTAAATCGATCTATAAGTAACAAATTTTGCGTAATCTTAATTCTAATTCTACTATTGTATTGTACATACAAACTATAATATAATATATAGGTAGTTGTATAATTTACATAATATTTCAGAAACTTAAAGCAAAATTACCAAGTTAGATAGTGGAGTATTCGTACCTACTAGAGGTCAAAGTTTTGGAAAAATCTATATCCATTACCATACCATTACCACTGAAATCATGTAAAATGCTACCATTACCACCCAAAATTTTCATTACCATATCCATAACCATTACCACCAATGGATATCCGTGGTAATGGTAGTAAAACTTCGACCTCTAGTTCCTACATACAGATACCTAGAATCTAGATCACCTAAATATATATTTATAAAAATACAGATAGATCTTATTATAAGAGCAAAATCTGCAAAAAATTTTCCCAAAAATTTTATAATTAGGGAAAATTAACATCATTAAATCTGATTTTAAGAGCTGAATTAAAATTAAGCCAAGTCTATATTTATAACATGTACCCTACCCTACCTTTAGTAAAGGTACAATTAAAGATTAAAGTTACCCTAAAAGTATAAGAAAATATTCGACATATACTTACTTGTAACTTGTAGTACCCTACTGATACTGATAAAAAGATTTATTTGAGTTATATAGATAGTCTACTGTACCTTACTATGCAGTTTAATCCAGGTTCAAAATCAAGTAAAAATCAATAAAAATAGATTTAAAAAATATTTCATATATAAATAAATGATTAATAAATTCGGTGTAAAATTATATTTTGCAATTTCACGTAAGCAATTGTTTATTAAAAATGTATTTTTTGTGGTAAATCGCTTAAAATCATTACAATCATTGTATCTACCTCCTACTGATTTCTGTAAGGAGTATTACAAGTATAACTTCATATATGTACCTATGCAAAAAAAAGTAAAATAGTTTTGGTAGTAATAACCTATTAATGTCTTTTTTTTCTAAAATAAACAACATTTTCTTACAGTAATATCTGCACTCATTCTACTACTAACATTCCAGATTCCAGACTAAACATTTAGCTAAAGGCTATTAAAGTTAAATGACATTACAAAATACAAACTACTTGTACATTTTTAAGTAGCTTTTATATTACACTACCTACATTTTATCGACTTCAATGATTTGGCGTCAGAACACAACGTTTTAAATATCACCATTTTTGACTAAAATATTATATTTTTAAATAGGTATAGGGTATATGGTACAACTTGCAAAGGTGCAAAAAATATAACTAAACAAGTTATAATTATAACCTTCACTATGATTATCATTTTTATCGAATTTGATTCAATAAATGCTTAATCATGTTTAACATGTGTAACTTGACATGTAAATCACCTTCAGTAGAAATAAAAAAAAGGTCTCTTATTAATTCTTTCAAATATAAATAATAAAATACATATTATATACTACAAACAATTGTACTACGTATAGTTATAGAGCACTACTAATTGAAATTGAGACAGTAAACTACTTTCATATTATTAATTTGATATTAATTAATAAAACATTTCAATAATTTAAGTATTAGTAATTTAACTATAGATTATAATAAGAATAAGGTACTTGATAAAACTTGGATTGTCCAAGTTTAAAGCTTGTGATAAAAAACTAGCTTCAAATTGATATAAAATAAGAAAAGAAATTACAACAGAACTAAATTTGACATATTATCATGCAATACATCAAAGAGGTTGAAAAAAAACTTAATTGGAAAAAATTCAAAGGGTTCCAATGTGAAACTTATTTCAGATTATTCAAATACTTTAAATAATTTTTAAAATAATCCACACTGTTCAAACGGATTCGACTATCTAGAAGAGAATGAATTCTTTCCTGGATTGCTGAATCAGATTGAACGTGTAGATCAATGTAAGAATTTAATTAAAGTATTTAAATAATCCGAAATAAGTTTGACATTGGCACCCTTTGAATTTTTTTCAACTTCTATGATGTATTGCTTGATAATATGCCAAGCTCATTTCAGATTAATTCAAATACCTACTTGTAAATTCTTACATTGATCTACACATTAAACTTAAGGGTAAGTATATATAATTATAATTTATAAATGTATCAATTTCCTGTCATTAACTTCAGAATCCAGGTTCTGATGGCTCATCAGAGTCTAGAGTCTTTTTTGCTTCATTAATTTTAACAATTTTAACTCGAGGAGCGAGTTCTTTTTTCTTTTGTGACTGTTTCTCTTTCTCTGCTCCTCCTCCTGTCATTCGATTATTCTTATTCAATTTTTCTTCATCCTTCTGATCCTTCTGGTCATTCAAGCTGCTATTTAGGATTTCATCTTTAACTTTTTGAATCATTTCTACGACTTTCAGGTAAATAAATGATCCCCTGCAAAAAATAGGCAATGATTTATAACTTTTAAATTTAACATGCCTTTTTAAAAAATGTAAATAAAGAATTACTTACCTTCCATAAGGTTTACACATATTCAAATGATCCAAGTCAAGGGAATAAAAGTCACCAATTTCAGGGTCTACAAAACAAACAAAAGAAGATTCATTGTCAAAATCATTTATATCGAATGCGAGGTGATCAGAATGATTTTAATCAAATTGATTGTAAAAAAGTGAACTAAAAAGCTAAAAATATTGGGCTCTAGGACTTATCCTGTTAGTTTAGACAAAAAAAACACTACATATTGTGATTATGTTCCTTTATTGTAGCTAACTAAGTATATATTCCAAACTCAACTCCTATTAAAATATATGTAAATGTTTATTTTATATTGAAAATCATTACCTATTATTATTATAAACAAATTTCAAATTGTGCTATTTACGAGAATTCAATAGATGATATGCTAAAAAAAATTACCTACATAAGTTTTAATTCTTTAATACAAACTCGACTACATAATTATGTATTTTGTATTATTTTGTTTTACATTTGTTACATGAACACAATTATGTTAAAACTAATAGGGACGTTATTTCCGGTTTATACTGTATAATGTATAAAAAATATCAAAAAGGCTACCTCTGCCTGCCTAATAGTATTCTAATTCTAATACCATTGTATACCTATATATAAAATAGAGATATAGGTACTGTAGTAAGTAAATAAAAAAAAGAATTCACCTGCTGAATAGTATGGTACCAATTTGAACGTGATTCCAAGTGATGTCTAAAATACCAATAGTAAATTGAATATTATTTGATTATCTAGAACTTTAGAACTTGGTATATCTACAGCTGAAAATATTCAGCTGTAGATCAAACTTACTTGAGTCTCACGATGCTCTCCAAAGCTCATTAATTTGTATTTATACTTGTTAACAAGGGATATAAACTTTTCGTGCAGTTTAGGAAGCTCCTGCGAGTCTAAAAAAAAAGAATATCAAAATTTTAATACACTAACTCATTACATGGCCCTTTACTTATGTAATTACCTTTACTTAATTCCAGAACCTAATTAAATGATAAATAAATAAATATTTATAAGTAGAATACAAAAGTGGGTACTTGTATGATTAGGAAATACCTCAGTAGTTGGCATCAAAAATAAATGACCTGCTTGATTAAGACTAGCAATGTGAGATCCAATATGGGGAACACTTAAAAAGATAATCCCTTTCGTGTTCTATAATTAATTAATCATAATTATACCTACATAGTAAATTGTATAAAAGCTTACATTCGCCAGCTTTTTATAATCCTCATTTTTGCTCTCACTGGCTAAATGGACCGAAAGAAATACTCAACTTTAAAATGTTAATAAAATTAATAACTATGATTAATACCTTGAACAAGAAGGTTTTTAACAAGGATACCTCCCATTGAATGAGTTATCTAAATATAAGATTATACAATGCAATATTTCATATAGGTTGTAGAAACACATCTAACTTATTTTATTATTATTTATCTATTTAGTAGAAACTTATTAGTACCCAAACAATTGGACGATTCCCGATACCAATGGCCGACAACTTTTCCAATTGTTCCAAACTTCTATCAAATAATGTCCGATTTAAACTTTCAATGGGAGTAATAGTTCTCCATTTAGATACAAAACTGTCAAAATCTACGGCAATAATTCGAGCCTTGTCAACATCATGGGGTAACCAATCCTATAATAATATATTTAAAATAATAAGTATACCTAATCAATCATTATAATAATAATAAGAATAACCTACCTTTGGCCAACATTGAGTTGGTTTAGAAGCCATATTTTCAGACTCTAATGGTTCAGCTGGCATTAAACCATCATAGTGGACCCATTCTTCTAACTCTTCATCCATTTCTCGACAATGCGGAATTATTCCTCTATCTAAAGACAAGGCAATGATACAAATATTATATCATATCATGAATCATCTCATCGTGAGTTAAAAACATTAGCCTACCTGGATTACTCCCTAATTTCGGATCATTATAAAACTTTTGAAACGAAAGTATTCGATCTTTTATTCCCAGAAATGATTTCTTCATTTTTACTATAATTTAAAACAATTAACAAATTACATTACACCTTAAAATTTACGTAAAGCTATAGCTAACCTCTTTCATTGTCCTGCCTTCGCCATGTACGGAAAACACCTATGTATATCAAAAAAAGAATTATGACTGAAATGTGATATTGTAATAATATACTAACAATCTTCTTACCCCCTAAAAGTCCATGAACAAAAACAACGTCAACTTCCAATTGTGATTCATCATAACGAACTGAAGGGTATAATTGATAGGTGCTTGATGGAAGTAAAGGTGATTGGTATTCTCTATCCATATTATGCAGAGCCCGCTTAGATGGTAATGATAATCTTAATTGTTCACTTTGAGAAAATTGTGTTAAGCATTTTAATAATCCTAAAAAATTAATAATTTAGTATCATTATAATTGAACATATCATTATAAAAAATTGTAATACCAGCATTAACAATAGGTTCTATAGAACTGGGATCAAAGGACAGGTTAGCAACAATCTTAACAACATAAACCATAAAATTCTCATTCTCATTATATTTTTCTACAACTGCTCTCATCAGATCAAGAGTTTTTAATTTGATCAAATCTAAAGATAAGAAAAATAGATAAAAATTAGCAAATCATTAGAAATAAAATCAAATACTAATCTGTACTAGATAAACTACCATTAATTTGCTCTTTCATTCGTGAATGGCTTAAAAGTGCTTTTAGACCTATAAAAACATGGGTATAAAAATATGATAAGCTATTTTATTAACTTAAAAAAAGGTTGTGTACTTACAGGTTGTTAAAAATTCGTCTTGAGTTAATCTCTTTGCAGGGTTTTTATTTAAAATTAAGTCCGACTCAAATCCGGTTATTAAATCCCAATGCTCTTGAGATTTTTCCTCTTCAGTAGGTATAAATAGTTTTAGTGCTGATTTTGTACTTGAATCAATGGTTGAATGGACAGAGTCAGAAGGTAAAGCAGATAAGATTCGACGAAAACTAGTTCCAAAATAATTCTATAAAAAGTAGAGAAAGACCATCAAGTATACCCATAAAACAAAGACATTTTAGGTACTTCTAAAAAAAAAGTAAACTACCTCATCAGGTTCATAATTTAAAGGTCGAGGTTCTGGTATCAACCTCAAATCCGCATCTAAATTAGCTAAGCCTATTGCTGTAGAAGGTGAAATATATTTCGAAATCTCTCTTGCTTCCGAATCTTAAAATTTTCAAATATATTAAAATTTCCTACATTAAAACATCCTATATTATAATGCAAATTAGAAAATTACCAGTAAAATCTTTAATTTGTGAAAGTTTAGAAACAGCTTTACGACGGATTTGATCATTGCTACTATTGGTATTTGCCACTAAAGCCAAGATAGGTTCATCTCCTTTCAATTTATTATTAATCCAATAGAAAATATTCCCTAAAATAAAAAAAAAAGCATTAAATAAACAAAAATTGCATATTTTTGTTAAAAACTTACCTTGTGGAGCCCCTTCAATAGGGATATAATCTTGATTAATCTCATACAAATTAGCATTGATGGGTAAAGCATGTTTATAAGAATCATAAATAGCATAGGCACCACCACATAAGGTAATCAGAGCTCTAAAAAAAAGTAAACAACAAAAGAAATAGTATCAAAATGTATGTTATGTTATGAAGCACAAATATAGGTAAATAATAAAAAATATCTTGCATTTAGAAATATAATACTAGGTACCTACCCTGTGGATAAGGTCAGTCGGGTGATTATTTTCATTTTAGATGATCTCTTAAGACCCCCTGCATTTCTCCCTTTTTGATAAAAAAACATAATAAATAATATTGTCAAAATTTTATATAAAAACTGTAAAAAAAGCTTACAGATTACTTTAAAAGTTATTTTTATCCTTACTACTGACATTTCAAACACAATACTTTATATTTATACGAATAAAGAATTAAAAAAGGAATAGGATGTACTCCATGACCTTTCTCTTGAAATACATATTTACCTTTTTTATTTTTCTTCTATATTCAACTTATTTTGTACTCCCTACTTACTCTTATATAAACAACTTAAAAACCGTATTTTTACCTTTGTTACATACCCTTTAAGATTATGTAGCATGTAGAATGCATCTCTAATAATAAAAAGCCCTAAGTAAATAATTCTGAATCTACACTTTTCTTATTTGGATTGAACTGAACTGTTTTTATTTCAATTATTTCAGTCATATCTTAATTCCCATTTAAAAAACATCAACCTATACAATTCTATAAAAAATTATCATCATGCTGTACTGGCTTGTGTTGATAGTCTTTGTCACATGTTTACTAATCAAGTTATATAACCTTTCAAATAATAATTTACGAAATGATGATAAATTTCCATTTCCACCTGGACCCTTTGGTGTACCCTTTTTTGGATTTATGCCATTCCTCACATTTGAGCCACACAAGGCATTGCAAAAATTGGGTGAAAAATATGGACCAGTTTTTCAAATTACATTAGGAAAATATAGGTATGTAAAAATGTAATTATAATAGTATAATGTAAGTATCTTGACACGGATCACCGAACGAAATTTAAAGTTTAGAAATCAAACCCAAGTACTGTACCCTAATAGTAAGCATATTATAAATACCTAAATAAGATAAGCAAACCCATCCTTTTGTTAGTAAAACTTATCCTTAGAAAGTGATACAAAAACCACTATTTTGATGAAAAAATCTTTTTTTAGAGTTGTTGTTCTTCACAACTACTCAGCTATAAAAGAAGCCTTTAAAGAAGACGTTTTTGCTGGAAGGCCAGATTTGAAAATGCTCGAAGTAAGAAATCGAGGAATACGAAAAGGTCTTAAAAATAAAAGATAATTATATATCCAAGATAAATACTCTCTATTTGAATTTTTTAGGACTTGTTTGTAGTGAAGGTAAAGACTGGATCGAACAAAGAAAATTCACAGTGAAGCAATTAAGAGATCTAGGATTCGGTAAAAGATCAATGGAACATTTTGTTCATGAAGAACTGGATGAATTAATATCTAGAATTCGGTAAGTTCCTTAAAAAATATATACCTATGCCTTTAAATAAACGAAATTTTACCTAAACAGCTATATTCTTTACTAGACGAGATATTGATTCTGGTAAGACTTCCATAAACCTTCAAAATAGATTCAATGCTGCAGTCTTAAATACTATTTGGAGAATTACCTGTGGAGAAAGATACAAGCATAATGATCCAATTTTACAAGAAATCTTGAAAAAGACTAGTGCGTAAGTTCCTAAACTTGATCATCAAATCACAAAATGTCTAATATGATTATGATTTTAACTTTAGAGACCTAGCTGAAACACATTATACTGGACCCTTACTATTTCTCCCTTGGCTCGTGAGAATATTACCAAGACTAACTCGTTGGTATCAATTTCTCAATTCTATACAAGCCGTTCATGAATTTCTTCAAACTATAATTTCCCAACATAAACAAAGACAGAATGATCATACATTCCCTTTTAATCCTGATGATAATTCTCATCAAAAAGATTTTATCGATGCCTATCTACTCGAAATTCAAAAATGTTCTGATCCTGATTCCAGCTTTTTTCAAACTAGAGGAGGTAAATTATCTAGTAATATAAATACATTATCAATATATACTGTCATTGTCCTTTAGTCATTACCTAGTTTATGACAGTGAATTTATAAGAGTTGATTTTTTGACTTTAGAACATTTTCTTCAAGTTGTCCTTCTCGACATTTTTATGGCAGGGGCTGATACAACGAGCACTACATTGAACTGGGCATTTCTCTTTATGATTCTATATCAAAATGTACAATGTAAAATACACGAAGAAATCGATTTAGTTATTGGGAAAGAAAAACCGAGGCTTGAACATCGAAAAAGGTAATATTAAATTTTAGGACTACTTAACATACATACATATATAAATACATAGTACATAATATGTACATATATAGATGTATACTTACTAAAATATTTAACTAAAGTAAGTATCTAATTGCAATAAAATGGAAATTTCTGCCTAATTTTTCATCTAGAATGCCATACACAGAGGCTACAATTATGGAAATATTAAGAAAATCATCACTGGTTCCACTTGGACTATTTCATAGTACTACATCATCAACGAGTAAGATCTCAAAATAAATATTTTACAACTTTACTAACTATATAGTCAAATTATATTATGAAATAGATTTTTATGGGTACTACATACCAAAGGACACTGTCATAATGGCAAACTTATACAACGTACATAATTCAAAAACTTATTGGAATGATCCAGAACAGTTTCGCCCTGAAAGATTTTCAAACAATAGTTCAATGCCTGGCCAAAAATTTGAGGGTTTCCTTCCATTTTCTACTGGTAAGTTTATAAAGAAATAGAAAAATAGCAAACAACATACAGCAAACCTTTTTATGATATAAAGAATTGCGTAATGTGTATAGGTAATATAAGTTATTATTCTAGTGCGTATTTAAAATTTAATTTGCTTTGCTATTAGATAATGATTTATACTAATTAAATTGTACTACGTCTTATCTAATCTTTGTATTTTAG
This sequence comes from Nanhermannia cf. coronata Gr-Ori-00579, assembly GCA_034699045.1. NCBI lineage: Eukaryota > Metazoa > Arthropoda > Arachnida > Sarcoptiformes > Nanhermanniidae > Nanhermannia > Nanhermannia cf. coronata Gr-Ori-00579. The sequence continues at coordinate 30,418 of JAQIXA010000442.1, forward strand.
TAGTAATTGTAAATGAAATCTATAGGTAAAAGAATATGCCCCGGCGAATCTTTGGCAAAAGATCAACTCTTCCTATTTATAGTTGGACTACTACAACAATTTCATTTTGATTGGGACACTTCAAAGGGCAAACCATCGGAAAAACCAAACATTGGAGTTATTTTAAGTCCTAAGCCTTATTTTGTACATATCACTTTTAGGAATAATTAAGTATTTAAGCAGCTTATATAAATATAATACTGTATAGAATATTTTTAAAAAATAACTTACCATTATTGAGCAGATATTGTGAAATTGAAAAGCATCTGATAAATTTGACAAGTTTTCGACTTCGAAGTGGCATTTCATTTAGTCCATTTAAAACAAGTGTATTACAATTACAAACAATGGTTGATAATGATAATCATGGTTTAATTTTGAGTGTAAATTCATTTGGGTTGAGGTGATTGATGAATAATTTTATGCAAGATTTTATAATTTTATGTCAATAAAGATTATTTGTTTTACAACTGGGAACTGCACATAAGAATTTAGGCTTGAAACATCCACCTAAAAATGCAAAATAAAATAATAAAATAAATTAGAAATTAAAATAATCAACATTGTAAATATAGGTAATCGTAAAAGTGCTACCTATATGCCTATGACCATTATATTATATTATAATATTAATGGTCAATGTAAAAGTAGGTAGGTATTTGTATGGTTCATTCTATTCAGCTTTTGATAAACTAGAATTCAGTCTCAATCTCAATTTTAACATTATGAAATTACTTGAAATATTATTAAGTTCTAGTTTTTCAGAGCTTAATTGGATGAGCCAAATCTAGCTATTACCATTGCAATCATCAACATTATCATAAACATAAAAATGAAAAGATAGTACCCAAGTAAAATGCATAGTAAAAAGTAAATATTTACGGTCTAACTTTGGCCCTCAGCACTCGACACTTACCATTAGAAATAAATACATGAAAATGGAAGCCAAAATCGGGTTTTTAGAGCTGGATTAAATTACACGAATAATGTAAATATTACCTCTTATCTTATTAAACTTGGGATTATTGAAATAGTTAAATTAATGGAATGAAAAAAGCTCTTACAAAATTAAAAATTTCGTAGTCAAAAATGATAGCAACTTATTATTTATTATATTTGTATTGAAACTTACCAGTTTGTGTCTTGGACTATTTAAGTGTCAATTTCTGTCAGTTGTCCAGTTTTAATTAGAGCTGACATGTCAAAGCCTTTGCCATGCATTGGTCAATAAGGGTACTTAAAGGTGACAGTGACTCGGTAATCAAAAATAAATACTAAAAAAAAATCTAAAAATTAAAATTAAAAAATCATCGAAAAAACTAGACTTTAAAAATGACTTGCCGCCGCAATAAAATTAGGATTTTATATTTTTTGAGATTTTTTTGACTTGACTTGAGTTTTTGAGAGTTCGATTTGAGATTTCGGTGTTTTATAAAATACAAAAATAAAATACCGACAAATATGACCGGTCAGACAATTGACCATAAATACAACGGATTTTTTAAATGTCTACAGAAATCTCTGTCCTTTCCGATCGGAAAAAATATAGTCCAGCCAGCAGGGATGCCAAAAAATTAAAGTATCGAGAACGAGAAGATGTCTTGGTATCTGTAGCTGAAAAAAAGACCAATATTTTGTATTTACATCCCCTGTAAAATTTAAGGTCAAAATCTGGTTTTACAGAGCTGATAATGAGGTAGACATTACATTTCGTTTGTATTTTTTGTATATAGAATAAATATTTATTTCGCAATGTTTCTCGTCAAAAATACAAAGTATTTTGTCCTTACCTATATCTTAAAATAATACAGAATACAGAATAGATTTCTAAATAATAAAATTAAAATTGAGAATTATTAATTTATTGAATGAGATAACAATTAGATATTGGTATTAATTGGACTTGGATTGGACAATTTCCTATTTAATTTAAAATTATGAATGATATGTTAGGTGTACTTTAGGCTAGGCTAGGACTTAATTTTGTTTAACATTAAATAATTCTATAATAGAGGATAGGTAATCTTATTCTACTGGTATTATAAAATACATCATTTATAGTATAAATAACAACTAGAGTTGACAACTATGATAATACTCACAATATTAAAAATATTTAACTAAGCATTCACAGAAAATGGAATTCTAATAATTGCCTACCTACCTTATTATTACGTTACATAATTATTTTAATTCTAATACCAAATTATACAATTAAGTTCTTTAGCTTACAGACATTAAAATAATAATTAGGTATATAATGTAAGGTAAATATTAAATAGAATTCCTTTGACTGTGAAGAGAATTCATTCATATCTGGATGATCGAATAATCAGAAATAAGATAAGTTTGACATATTATTAAACAATATATTAAAGAGGTCGAAAAGGACTTCCTTGGAAAATCAAAGGGTGCCAATGTCAAACTTATCTCATTTCGGATTATTCAACATACTTTAAATTCTTACATTGATCTACACATTCAAGATTCGATCATCCAGAAAAGAATGAATTCTTTTCACAGTCAATGGAATTCTATTTAATATTTACCTATTATTACATTATATAAATTATTATTTTAATGTTTTTAAGAACTTAAACAACTTAATTGTAGAATTATTAGAAGATAATTATGTACTATATTTTATTATGCTTGCTATATGCCTAATTATAATTATTTATGAGTCGAGTTTTAAAATGATAAAAGACTAATAAGTATTCTAACAGAGCTAGTAATATCAATTATTTAGAATCTAATAATAATGCTTTAACATTTACACAAAAATATAAATGATTAATATTAGGTATAATTAGTAAGGTTGTAAATTGTAATTGTTATAATTGTGACATTGGCTTTCTTCTTTTTAATTTCGATTTAAAGGAAAAGTAGACAATAAAGACTAGAAGTACAGTTTTGTCATTGGTAATTTTTTCTAATTGAATTAAAACTGATAAGTTGGTAAGATAATATAGATATTGTAATTATGAGAGATTACTTTTGCAAAATAATTTTAAAGGGGTAAAATCTATTCATATAAATTCAGCTGTAAAAACATGATTTTAGACTTCATTTTTACATGTAGACACATAAAAAAAATTAGATCAATTTACTTAATTTAATAGCTGATTTTTTATAATTGAATTATATGAATAGATCATATTTATCTATTCTAATATCTAATAATTCAACTGTTAAAAGAACTAAAGGAATGACAATTATTCGCATAAGAAAAGGTAAATTAGAAATTTTATCAACATTAATTTATATACCTACTTATTTTATAGTACCTACTTTTTCTAGATTAGATTTAAAGGTATTATTAATAAGTCTTGATAAATGCTCATTAGTGTTATATTATACATATAGTTTATTATAAATGATTTCTTACTTTTCTCAAATTCAACAAGAAGGGTGTAGAGTAGTTGTTATTTCGTTTGTATTATTTGATGTCTTGTCGTGATTATTTTTCTAAAATGACTTTTTGGTCCTTTGAGGTAAAATTAATTCTTTTACTGCATTAAAGAAAGCAAGTAGTCCATATTTTTTCCCAACTTTTTTGGCAAAATATTGGCTAACAACATCATTTTCATCACCTAGTAGTGGCCGGGTCTCAGCTTGAGTTGGTAGTACATAATCATTTGCTGATAACGATACGAAAAATGCTTAAAATATAAAAAAAAATACATTAGATCAATAATATAATGATAATTATATAATATCTAAAATTAACTGGTTTAAATTTGACTTACCGAAAGGAACAACCCAAAGGCACAGTGTAAAATAAGCCATAACCTAACAAAATAAATAGAATTATTAATAAAATTAATAAATACACAAAGTAATTAGTATTCTTTATTATAAATGCTATAATTGCTCAAGTAATGATCAACATTCTAGCTGAAGTTAATCCAGCTCAGAATAATTACCAGACATTGGTTTCTATTTCTATTTCTATTAAATTTTCCAAGTAAATGCATTTAAAAAAATGAGCTTAAAATCTGGCTTTTTTCAGATTTGGACATAATAAATGCTTAATCCATTGAACATTATCAATCAATTGAACAAAATAATCATTTATATAAATCTAGTTAACTTACCTCACTAAATGGATAATAATTTGAACTAAAATGAGAGAAAGCCATGTAGTGGTTGACGAGGATAAAGATAATGGTGGTAATAAACGATGGTGAGGATAGTACAAAATAAGGGAAAGTTTTCATCACATACAAATGGGCCACTTGTGACACCATCCCACAAATTGTCATGGACAGAGGGAAATCCTCAAAAAGTAAAAATCCAACATATAATGTAAACACCATCTAAAATAAAAAGAGACAAATTATTCATCAACACCAAAACCATATAAAATCAATTTACAAAATCAAATTATAAATGATGATTAGGTACTTACCAGTATAATAATACGTATCACTTTATTAGCAGTTGATGTAAATTCTTCGACAAGCTCAGCTAAATAGTATAGTCCAGAGGCTGTTATTACACAAAAAATAATCGTTAGAATAATTAGTAAATCTAGTAAATAGATTACCGACCGACCATCGTTACCACAACATTTCGACCTGACAATTCAGTAGTGTCAATATCAGCCAACTTAGCATAGCAATTGACATTACATAATATTATATATCTTTACCTAACCTACTAATATGAAATATTGAGCCGAAATGTCAATGTCTAATGTCTAATCTTAAATTTAGAAAACATTAGCGGTCATCATTTTAGAGATAACGACCTGACACTTGGCACCAGACATACCTGATCTAACATATTATATTAAATTAAAATGACCAAAATTTAAACTTACCGACTGCCAACGAAGCAAAAGCAAATTGTAGGATGATGGCCACCCAACTTAATGTCCACATGAACCACATTTTACAAACAAAAAAACTTAAATAAATTAAAAATAACAATAGAAAAAGGACAATTAATTGTTCAATTTACATTACAATTACAAATTGTAATTAAAAGATAATTAAAATCTGTTAAAAAAATTAACTTTTTTTTTACAAAAAAGTACCCTTTTATAATTTTACAGTTTATGTGTCGTCACTTTTTTAAAATTTTTGATCTTTTCTTGTAAAAATTGCAATTCAGAGATTTTAGTAGCAGAGGGGTAAGTTGAGGTGAGTTCCTCAAAAATGGTTTTTAAAATTATAGAATTTTCTGAGGATTTTGACCTTCTTGACCTTAATTTTGGTCAATTATTTACATGATTTTGAGAATGACAAAATGTTCCTTTATTTAAAGGGATAATGTGTAAGGTTCTTTAGTACCCTACTATTACAATTACAATTACATGATAAATAATATTTAAATATAAGGGTATAATTATATCTGATCCCATTTGAGCGAGTTAATTAATTTGTAGTTTAAGTTTTGACGAAGCTAATTTTTTTTTATATTTTTATATTCTGTTAACTAAGTCTGAATACGAATATAGAAGTTAAAGTCCCACTAATTAACTTCCTTTTATTAATTTATTCACAGCAGATCAGATGTGAAATCAAGCAAGTTTCTAAAGCTAGTTCTTGTCTTGTTAGGTAATTGCTTCCATTTAATTTATAACTTGATTTGAATTTAACTTTTATGTAGATCGTATAAAAAATGACTTACATACCAAATGTAGCATAAATGTCAAGCATAGTCAAGCATAGTCCTTCGCGAACTCTGGCTGATTAACACAATACAAATACAAATTAATTGATCGAAATCGAGAACGAGATGTGTTATAGTTATAAGTCAAAAGTCAGTTTATGTGTTGAAATTTTTGACGAAATGACAAAACTACCTATATAGACTCTATAATAAGAGTCCCTTTCCTTCAGAAGCCAGCAGAAAAAAACCTCCTCAAAAATTTCAAGATGCAAACGAATTGATGGGTGAAGAATAAGAATGAATTTGTAAAGTGAAAGTATCATTCATAACATTTCATAACATCTAACGAATTTCTATGCCTTGCCTAAATGTAAAAAAGAAAATTTTTAAGTCTTGTAAATAGGTACAGAATACACGATAATTGATAATGTGATAAAATTTCAAAATTTTGAGGCAAAACAAATTAGGTACATTACCTATACTAATTTATCAGTACTTGAGCTCTTCCTGATTCCTGCTGCCTCTTAATATAAAATTTATTGACTTTTTTAATGATTGTTTTAGGTAATTACACTTGCTGATTGGCTATATTCTTTCCATTATTATAAAATAATATGTTCCCGATTATTACTAAATAAAAGGAAAGTTAAGTACCCTATTTATGATAATAGATAGGTATGGAGAAAAACCAAACATTAAAACATGTCTAGGTATACGAGAAAAAATCATACATAATCATACATAATAAATAATAGTCAATGAAATTTGATCAAAATGATTTTATACTGGAATGGTATTAGGTATTATTGTAATAAGATTTATTTATTTATTTTCAAATTCTTTATTTTATATTATTATTTTAAGTAAAGTAAACTAGCCAAGTTTTCAAAAAATACTTTATTAAACTTTAATACTTCTTAATTTACATTTAGAGAAAATACTGCATGTATATTCAATCACAATTTGTTTTAAAAAGTTCCGATTTCATCTTAATGAATACGAATTGTAAATAGTAATCGAATAAAGCATTCTAAATTGAAAGCTACTACCTGAAAACCATCTTAAATTGTATGCAATTTACCTTAAATTGATCATTGTTCATATTATAATAATAATAAGAGTCAGATTATTTCACAAATATAAAAAAATGTATAAAATCTTAGGTTTTGAAATGTATATTTTTAATGAGATGCTTCAAATCAAGTAGAAATTATTTAAAATAAATATAACATGGCACCAAACAAATCAGTATTATATGCAGGTAGGTAGTACAAAAACATAAATGAGGTAGGTATAGTTTTATTTATAAAATTGTGAAATAAATTAAGTTGAGATTATTTTAAAGTTTATGATTCATCGTCTCGTTCTGCTCTTCATGTCCATTATTGACCATTTCAACCTTTTCTTCGTATGCATTTCTAGAAATATTTTTAAATATTTTGACCAATTAGATAGTCATTTAATTTAAATGACTAAAATTTAAGCATTTAAATGACTTAAATGCTTAAATTTTAAAATAGATGCCTTACGTTCCAAAGTTCTCCCCATCTTGGAGTGTTTCTGGTAGTCTTTTGCCCAAGGTTTCTGGGATGAAAAGTGCGAGGAATCCAGCAAGTAGTGAGGCTGAGCCGAAAATAATTATCGGTAATGGTTTCCACACATCACCCTGTCAAAAAATATCAAATTAGGTTGTTGGTAATTTTAGCAAAATATAATATTTTATTATCGATTTGCATACAAGGATTAGTAGATAACTTGAGAGAATTCCGCCAACTCGAGCAAACATACTAGAACATCCAACACCAGAATTTCTTATGACCTTTTTAATAAGAAACTTTCACTTATACATTGTACATTTAATTCCGTTCTGAAAAATTTAATTTGAGCTCAAATTTTACAATGAAAATTGAGGTCAAAACCATGGATTTCAGAAAAAATAACTTCTATAGATTAAGCTGGAAAATCTTACAGTAGGGAAACTTTCAGCAGTTAAAATGTAAATGACACCATATGAGGCAGTTATACAAAGTTTTCCAATCATTGCACAAGTTATTAGCAGCCAATTCATATCTAAAATTTTGCATAAATTAATCTTTAATAAATTAGAAAAAAACAATGGTTTTATAAAGTACAATAGGTAATGTACCTTCAGGAATTATAGCACAAGCTGCCATTGCAACACCACCAGCTAAAAGGCACCCACTTAAAATCAGCTTTCGACCAGCTCGGTTTAATGTAAATATGAGAAATAGATAGGCTGGAACCTCAACTGGAAAAATCAAAAATTTGTTTTAGGTAGGGTACTTGTATATCTAATATCTAACTCTTATACAACAATAACAAGGTAACAGACCTTTCTGTATCCAACTTTTTATGAGACATCATAACCATAACATATAGTAGGCATATACCTATTCCTATTATACTATACTAATATAAAGTACCCTAGATAGTTGTACAAAATATCAATTTAAGAATCATAGCCTGATTAAATACCACGGTTTTTTGGGTCGCTGCTCGGTCAAAAATCCGTGGATTTTGGATTCTTGACTAAAGACTATTTCCAAATTCACAAATATGTACTAAAGATTTTTAACTTTGACCGAACGATGTTCCAAAAAACCGTGTTTTAAGATGCAATGAATCTGTTGAAATTGACAAACATATACAGATATTAAGGTCCTTGGGTTCTCTATTGAAATATTAGTACTGTAAAAGTAAACTGTATATGAATGTGACTTGAGGTCCAGGGTTACAGAAAGGTCTGATTCCCTGTAATGGGATTTTACCTGCTCCAGCAAGGCCAAAGTTGATGAAATCATTTCCGCCGAGGTTCGAAGTGTACAAACTGAGTCCATAGTAGACGCCAGAGTTCACGAGCCAGCTGAAAAATATGTTGATCGACCTGAGAAGTAATTTTGGGTACCTAACAAGGTGAAGTAGATTTACTGAAGCTTTCTTCCCTCCATCTTCAGCACAGGCTGCTTCATTCGATGAGTCTTCGTGAAGCGAGTCGTAGACTTCAGGGCTCAGAGTGACGCCATTCTCTTTGGCAGCTTTTCGAAGAATGATCTTCGCCTCTTCCTTACGACCCTTCACCAAAAGCCATCTCATTGACTCTGGCAGGAAACTTGTAAAAATCAAATTCAAAACAAAATCTTGAGAATTTTAAAGAAAATTTTGAAAGTTCTTAAATTTCTTTTAAACTAGCAGCTGTAGTTTTGAATTTTTTAGTTTTAGCTTTGTAAAACCTACTAGTTTTCTCAATTTTATAAAGATTTTCTGTAACTTTTTCAAGTCAGATAAAATACTGAAAAACTGTTATATCAGTAATAATATATTCGCATAAGGTGTTCCAAAAGTATGTGGTGAAAATGTTTAGACTTTAATATAATATAAGCTTGATCGGATTTTTAAACAAGTAAGATATGAAATCGATAGGAAACTTAACGGAGATCAAGTACATATCTCAAAAGCTTTTGATGCTAACCAGCTCAAAAGTTATGAGTTAATCAACTCAAGACATATTCGATAAGAGAAAAATTGAAATAGGCCAAAATAGCTCCAAAAGATTTGAAATGTCCAAATTTATAATTCCCAGGCATAATAGTCCTCGGAAATCGTAAATTTTAACATTTTATGTCGTTTGGAACAATTTTAGCTCTTTTAGCTCTAATTTTTTGTGATTTTTCTCCCATGAAAATGTCTTGAGTTGATTGACCCATAATTTTTTACCTGGTAATCAAAAGCATCAAAAGCTTTTGAGATTCGTGATCTTCGTTAAAATTCCTATTGATATCATGTCATACTTGTTCAAAAATCCGTTCAGGTCTGTACTATATTAAGGCCAAACATTTTCGTCACATACCTACTTTTGGAACACTCTATAATGAAAATAAAATGACCGAAAACTAGGATTTCGATGAGAAAAAGAATAACAGTCTATATGGATAAAATGTGAAATTTTTCAGCAGAAAGGGCTTACAAGTAGTATGATAAAAATGCAAGTCCAGGTAGAGAAAGTGCAAGCTGGAGCATTTTCCAGTCTCTGATAAAGTAGGCGAAGAGTGCGGTGACCAGGTAGCCGGCTGTGAAGAAAAGCTGGCAAATTACTCCGGTCAGAACCCTATACGATGTCCCTACCATCTCCATCGCTAATTATTATTATAATTAAATTTAAAATTACAAAATAATTAAAATTTGAAACATAATTTAAGTATTAATTTTACATATGACAAAGCCGACAAGGAAAATTCCAGAAGTGCTCGCTCCAACGAGCATTCGGGCTATTATGAATGTATAAAGATCAGGGACAATTCCTAAGATTAAAATTTACAAAATTTATTATTAAAATCATTAATTTTGTACTTTTAATATTAGGTACCAGCAATTATTCCAAAAAGTACTTGAAGGACAAGTGATAGAAAAAATATAGGCCTTCGACCAAATCGGTCAGACAAATCTCTAAAAAAATGATTTGAAAAATTTTATCGCCTACTCTCTTTTGACGAACTTAAGCTCTGAAAGACCAAATTTAGGCCTTGGCTGAATACATGTGGTCTAAATTTGGTTTTCCAGATCTTAAAAAAAATATACACAAGCTTACCCAAATATAATTGAGCCAAGTAGGATTCCAACCATAAAGGTAGATTGTGCATGAGCATGAAAACTTTTTCTCTCACATACCAAATTATACTGAAATATTTCAAAATTTATCAAAAATTATTGTTAGGCATTTCAGCTAAGAAAAACCCAATTATAGCATCTATAACAAGTGAGGGTTTCAGATTTAAATGACAAAAGTTGAATAGGATCCCTAATTTTCTGTAGTTGAATTTATTCCTATGATTTTGGTCTAACTTTTTGCCCTGGCCCTGTATGAAATTAAGCCCAATTTTTTTTTATTTTTGTATAAGTTTAGGTTAGGATTTAAAAAATTTTGAGTAATTTCATACGTAGGGTAGTGGTAAAGTTAGACCAAAAATATAGGGGTAAATTCAACCAAAATTTAACCAAGATCAGATTAAATTTGAGTCGATTTAAATTAAGTTTTTGGAGCTTTTTTTACCTCCATCACAACTGAACTTTTGTACTTTTCTCGATTATAAATGTACTTTCCATCATCACATGCAACCACATGTGATCCACTTCCAGGCACTGTCCCATTGACAAAATACTCTTGGGTATAGTTAAGGTCATATCGAGAACATTGAGAAAATTTGTCAGTTTTCGAGTCAAAAGGATAGACCAGTTTGGGTGGCACTTGAATGAACTCGTTGGTCAGATTTGAGGTCGGGAATTTAATTTGGTCATAGAGAGAATCCTGACTCTCAAAAGGTAATTGGCACCTGTAGATAAATAAATTAAATAAATTAGTTACCAGGTACTTTAAAACAATGTATATTTTATTATCATTTATTGTATTAAAAAAGTGCTACTTGTTAAATTAGTCACAATTGCAAAAAAGTTCATTCATTTCATTACATTATTTAATCTAATCTGTTCTCAAGCTAATTACCCTTAAAATAATTCATTATGATTAATTATAATGAATGCTTATCCTGCTCTTTTTCTACCTAAATTTTTTTTTTTTTTTGAAATTTTGGCAATTTTTGCATTTTTACAATGGAACAGAACAGACCTTCATGAAACTCTGGACCATGATATGCTACATTAGGTAACATATTACCCTACCTTATCCTTTTCAAGAAAAGAAATCAATATTTGGCTATTTCACTTTCTTTTTGTTTCGTTTTTTGTTACAAAATCTCATAAGAAATATCTGTAGTTTAAGTTTATGTAGCATTTTGTAGAATTTTAAATTTTTCGAGAAATTGTTTTGATCAGACCTGGATGGTTTCAAAATCTGTAATAAGGTATTTTTATGGTATTTTAACCTTACAACTAAAAAAACTATGGTATTTTTCCAAAATGAACTGCATTACCCACGTAGACTCAATTTTGAAAGTTTCTAAAGGATATATTCGGCTTTGCATGTTAAACATCATGAAAAGGCCAGAAAGCCCATTAAAACTCAAAGATATCCTTTCATGAGATTTGACGCTATTTCTTGAGAGATTTGACGGAATAGATTAAAACCGTGGTTTTTTGTGAAACCGCTATTGACAATAAAGACATATTCTACTGATATTTAATTTGAGAGGGTATTAGCTTCTACTAATTATCTACAAGACCCATTGGCACAGTATAAAGCAAGGTTTATACATTCTTTACAAAATTTTCTAATTTTTGAAATATTTTGCAAAGAATCTATTCGGATTTCAGGCCTTTTCCATGTTAAGACCCATATAAAGGCCTGAAAGCTCATTAAAACCCGGAAATATCCTTTCAGAATTCAAACCTTTGAATTACACTTTAAAAATTGCCCACAAAAGTGAATTTTTAATATGAACTTTACATTTGAGATTGCTTATTTTGGACATTCATCGACAATATTCAAATTTTATTTGACTTACCTATGGTCAACACGAGCACCCAAAAAAACCCAAGCAAGTTTATGCATAGCACAAAGTATTGCAGGTAGGCAGATGAGGAAATAAATCCGTTTTTGATATCTATAAATATACACGAAATTAAGTTAAAATTTTTATAAATTTTTTGCTCAAATTACCTGCCAAATTCCCCCAAGAGGGGTAGAACTGACTCGAATTTCATTTTCTCTTGAATTCCTTCTTGTACTGGAACTTGTCCTGGAACTTGTCCTGGAACTTGTCCTGGAACTGGATTGTCTGACATTTTACAAAAAATTTAGGAAAATACATAAAATTAATCAATAAGTAATTATTAAAAATAATTTTTGTAATCAATTTATAATAGATTTTGATATAGAGGTTTATCGCTAAGCGAAATAAAACAATGTAAATAAAATAGTATTGAAAAGGTTATCAAAATGATTAAAAAATAAATCTGGATCATATACCTATGTATATCATGATCATGGTATAATTATTTTAAAGGTTTTAATACATAGACTATGCGGTTAATCTCAATTAAATTCAATTAACATGCTTATCATATGTCAATAAGACAAACAATTTATAAAAAATTATTGATTGTTATAAAAGGTGGCTTATGGATCATATAAGTATGAATTTTGAAGACTCAAAACTTTTATTGACTAGTATATATCGACTTAAAAAGTCAAAAAGAAATATCATTTTCTAAGATTTTAATGTATTAAAAAGGATTCTATGTCTATAGTTTAATCTCATCTCTAGAATTTACCCATATATTTTTGATCTAGTAACTTTACCCCTGTATGAAAGGTTCCTAGACACAACCCCTAAGCATAAAATCCATAAGAGACAAAACCCCTAAAATAGACAGGAGCCCTAAAAGACAAAACCCCTAAGAGACAAAATAATAGGGGCAAATTCCCTTTTAGATAAATCCCCTTAGGATAAATTCCATAAGGACAAATTACAAGTAATTAACTTGTATTA
>JAQIXA010000443.1:0-43536 GCA_034699045.1 Nanhermannia cf. coronata Gr-Ori-00579
GCTACCAGTGGGTGATATTTACTACCAAATTTTGACAAAAAAATATCACCATTTTGGTGGGACTATATAATTTCACCAGCTCTGGTAGTAAAAAATCATCAATAATTTTTTTTCAGTGTACCTAGATATTACTGATTACTGATTACTTATATACTTAGGAAAAAGATAAATGCAATAATTTTTGTGTTTTTTTTAGAAAAGTTGTCCCGATGACCACAGACACAGAATTGAACAAGATCAAATGTTTTGAAGTAAATGGAACAACTGAAGGGCCAGTCAAAGCTCAGTCTATACTACCAGATCATACTGGCTTCCAATATGTTGGAATGGAAATGATTGCTGGAGAAAATTGCAAGAAATTCCAATTGTTGGAGAGGAAAGGTGGAAAAGTGAACAAATACTCATATTGGTTGAAAACAGAAGTAAGTCTAAACTTTAAAAAAAATTAAAATTATAAATTTTCTGAAATTTTAATTATAGCCATCTCCAGTAGACCCTTACATCGAATTAGGTGAGATTTTTAATTAGAAAAATTGAAGCGTTTTATTTTGACAAAATTTTGATTTTAGGAACTCCAATAAAATACGAGATGCAAGGCTACAACACACTTCTAGGATCTCATTATGATCATTACTACCTCACTTATGATTATTTCTCGACTGAATCACCCAGTGGAGATATTTTCGAAATACCTCAAAGTAATTATAACAATAACTATAGTGGTATTCTTATCTAAATTTTCAATTTTCAAAATCCTAGTTTTCAACCATTACAAAGCTTAGATTTTCAGAATTGAAATTTTAGATAAAATGTCAAATAATTTTTTGATATTTGAGTTTATTTGAGCTTTCAAGACTTTTGTCAATTTTTGATATTTTTTGTAATTTTTTGTAATTCTTTTTTGTAGAATGCGGAAATTTCCCAGGACCCGGTCTTTCACATAGTCGAACCAAAATCACTTTTAATCCAATGCACGAGTTTATCCATGGATTTGATGATCATAATTCCGATGCTTTTGAAGACTTCAAGTCAGGTCATCGAAAACAGTACAAGCATAAAGAAGAGCATGAGAAAAGAAGAAATATTTTTAGACACAACTTCCGGTTTATTGAGAGTACAAATCGTAAAGGTCTTTCTTACAAGTTGGGTATAAATCATTTGGCTGATCGAAGTACAGAAGAAATTTCAGTAAGATACTTTTACTAGACCTGTATAACATGTATATATACAGTTTTTGTTACACAGACATAAAAATAATGCGAAACAATTCAAGTGAAATCGAAATTTGAAAACTTTTGCTCCATTAAGTTTTGACCAAAAAAGTTATATTTTATAGCCAAAAATCTTTCGATTTCAAACACCTCAAGGTAGCTCTGATTTTGAATAAAATCCTGAATCTAAAAAATACTAAAATCCTAAAAATCTTAAAGTATCCTACGATATTAGGGATATATTTTCAACAAAACAGGTCAAAATACAGAATAGTAACTGGTTCATCAGATAATTAACCTTTCAAAAATGTTTCTAAAATATCTCTAATCTACTCCCTACATAAAAAGATCGTTCATTATTACGAAAGAACCAAAGTTAAGAAAAGAACCTTCAAAAATTGGCATAAGATCTTAGAAAAATTTTAAAATTTTGTCCTCGTAGACTAAAGACTATAGTTAAATTTCGATTTCCTAGCCTAAATATACAGATATTTGTACTCGTATTAGTAGTATAATTCTTATAGTCCTTTGAGACGAGCTAAAAAAATACATTAAAGTTTCCATTGTAGGTCAAAAGTTTCGATTTCCAGTTTTCCAGAAACCAAAGTCCCCAGTATCATATATCTTATTTGACACTAATATCAAAATATCTAGCCGCATACCATACCGTATATGTATTCTCATTTGAATTTCACAAGAAATTGAATTTTACTCTTGAAAGTTGAAACAGGTGCTTTCTTATTTCTTACTAACATACAGATATAACATAACACTTAGGACTTAGGTTCTACCTTGAGACTTCAAAATAGTCTGAAATCTAAAATATGTATCATACTTACGAATACATATAGAGGCATTGTTATTTGTAATGTAATGTAATTTTTTATTTTTATTAAAAGGTCCTTCGAGGAAAGCTGTACACAAAAGGACAATATAATGGTGGCCAAGAATTCCCATACAAAAAGCCCTATTTAGATGATAAAACACCTGAGAGTTTCGATTGGAGATTATATGGAGCTGTAATGCTAGCTTTTTTACATTTTTTGTGTATCATTTCATTAATTTTTTATGTTACTCGTAGGTAACACCAGTTAAAGGTATTTATCTTAAAAATTGGTTTTTTTTTAACAATTTTAGCTAACCAAAAATCAATCCAAACATCTACTTGAAAATTTCGAAAATTTTATCAAATATTGAAAAAAAAAACCAAAAATAAGTTATACTAACCCTTTGCTGCTGGGTTAGTATAACTGGCAAGATTTGTTTCGAAAACTTCTTTTTTGCAAAAGAATGGTTGTTTTTTCAACGTTTTATGCCATGTTTTTATGTACAAATTAGATCAATCTGTTTGCGGATCTTGCTGGAGTTTTGGAACAATCGGTGCGATTGAAGGTGCGAATTTTTTGAAAACTGGAAATTTAGTACGACTTTCACAGCAGGTCATTAATCAAAAAAATATTATGAATATACTTAACCTTTATATTGGTATTTCGAAATTAAATCTCTTTTGATCTTTTGATATCCAGGCTTTGATCGACTGTTCTGTAAGTTGCCTACTGTCTAATATATAGAGTATCTGTGTCATTTGAAACTAAATTAATCCATTTAAATTTCTATTTAATTCGATTTCCAGTGGGGATATGGGTATACTTAATAATTGGAAACTATTATAATTGGAAATGGATATTTTAATATAAATTTCGATAGAAATAATGGCTGTGACGGGGGTGAGGATTTTAGATCTTACCAATGGATGCTGAAACATAATGGAGTACCTTCAGAAGGTTAAAAAAATCCAAAAATTACCACTTTTTGATACCTTTGATCTTAATTTTCAATCTTTTATTAATAAAAATCAGATCAATATGGCCCTTATCTTGGAGCTGATGGATTTTGTCACATTCAAAACATTACAATGTCAGCTAAAATAACAGGTTAGATCCAGATTTTAAATCTATTTTTATCAAAAATAAGCAATCTCAGAATAATCATAAACAAAATCTATAAATTCTAAAATTCCATAATAAATGTCTAACTTGACATTTTGACATTTGAAACTTGATACTATTACTAGTACCGGCTAAAACTAACTTGATACTCGTATATTAATGCATTTTATAAATAAAATTTCATAGAAAATAAGTATACAAACTTGAATAATGCTAATCTACTCAACTGGTAATTTGTGTTTGTGATAGTGTATTAGAAAATGAATCATAATTTTATTCTTTGGATCATTTAATCCTCTATACCCTACTCGTAGAAAACTGTAAGTTTTTGCACAAATTCTTTGTAAATCTTATCGAGTTTTTAAGCTTTATTTCTCAAAAAAAATCGTGCAAATGGTCTGTTTTATAACTAATTTGCACATTTACTATGTGAAGGCTACAATGTAGTATGGAAATATTTGCAAGATTTTCTAAGTTCGAGCCAAATAAGCTGGATTAAAAAGTCGAAAAAATTAGGCAAAATTAATTAATGAGTTTTTTAAGACGTATGTACTTGGGTTGTTATGATATAGGTATTTGAGACCTAATACACAATGTATATTGTAGATTTGTAGTTGAAATAGTGAAGTTTGGATCTCTTGGGTATCACAGTTGCATAGCTAGCATGGTCGCTAGTAGGCTGCGCTTAAGCCATTTACTTAGAAGGTTCGATTCCTTCTGCTGTGTTCTATACTTTTATACCCATAAGAGATACTGACTTTGCTATAATACTTTAGTATGTGGATATCTAAAAGTTTTAGACTAAAATTAACAAAAGTTACTTAATAAGAATAAGTTAGATTAAATTTAAATTGTATTAGATTAGATTGCAGCATAGGCAAAGGTCATAGGTCATAGGCATAAGACACTATAAACTATAATATATATTATAAGACATTTCCTTAAAATTTAATTTTGCTAACTAAACACCAAATGAAATTCTTAACAAAATTCACAAGAAATAGGCTTTGGGCTTTGACCCTTATATAAACAAAATATAGCAGGGTACTTATCCTTAATCCTTAGTACTTATACACATACATCGGGTAATATCAACATAGATACTAGGCTGTACTGTACTAGTACTCGTAGTCTGTATTCTGTATGTATACCTATACCTATATTACTGTATGTTTATAAGGTATCATCCTCACAAGAATTCCAAGAAAAATATTGTTTCCTTAATAGGGGATTTTTTCATAAAAAACAGCAAAAATAATTGTCACTTTAATTTTCTAAAGTAGGTACTTTAAACTTTAAAGTATAGTGTACATGTAATCAATCAATAATATCAATAATCAATATTTTTAAAATATTATTCTTCATGCTACTGATTTACCTATTTAGGATAACGAATCTGTTAATACTTTTATTTTATATACCTACCCAAATTGCTCGAAAATCTTATCTAACTAATAAATGTTTTAAAAAAATTAGGATTTCTACTTGGTTATGTTATAAATTATAACTAAAAGAGTTGGATAGGTACTATTTTTAATATTTTACTTTTCTTAAACATCAGCAGCTATTTAAAACTAAAGTTAATCCTTTTAGATTAGAATTATTTATTATTATTATTATTACTATTACCCATGCTCATGAGCAAAAGTAAAATAATAAAAATTAAGTAAGGATACAGGATAGGCGATAGGCGATAGGTATTTATTATTTATCCTTAAAAATATATTCTACACTAGTTTTAGGATTTTTGCACTGGCTGGCTGGTTGAAAAATTAATTAAAAATTGGAATTATCATATGAATGGAATGCTCGAGGGTCTATAGTCTATTCCATTTGGTTTCTTGATATTTTTTATGTAGCCTAGGCCTAGCCTCAATCTCAATAATCTTGAAGACCTAAGCTAGCTTAGCTTAATAATTACCTAATACATAATGTTGAATGCTACTTACTACTACTACACTCACTATCACTGACCACTACTGCTGCTTTTAAAATAGAAATTATATAATATTTCAAATCTAGCTATAGTTAATCTATTGCAAATTTAATTTATACCAAGGCAGTCTAACCTAACCATGTCTATATATTCTATAGACAAGAGGTAGAGGTAGTGTAAGATAGGAAATTATAATTATTTATAAAGGAGTGTGTAGTGTGTAATGTAATTTAATATTACTTTTGTTAATTTGAAGATTTGACCTTCAAAATAAGATTCAAGTAAAATGGGAACTTACACCCATCATCATCATTTCTTGATTCTTTAATAATTTTAAATAGCTAGTATGTGTTTGTTTTGTGTCATTGGATTTAGGTTTTATATTTAAATATAAAACATTTAAAACTACCTACAATTACAATGTAGGTCCTAAATAATATTGATATTTAATTTATTGATAATTCATAATATGTACCTAACTAAAAAGAAGCAAATTGAAATTTATTAGTTTAGGTTTAGGTAATCCTTAATCTTTTTTTTAAATTTTATTAGCTCTTGGTCTTGTAAAAGAAGTTTCACACATATTTTAATCGACATTTGAAATTAATTTTCTATCAACTGCATTGATTTGAATTTGAATTGTGGTGGTGTTGGTGTTGTAGTTGTGTCATTTAATTGTTTATGTAATTGTGATTGTGCTTGCGGTATTTTTTTATTAAGTTTATTTATTTGCAAAATCGTTAGTCGATACCTTAACACCTTAACGCACTACATTATACCTATTTTTTAATAATACTTAATACTATATTATTATACTTGTACTTGTACTCGTACTGTACTACACATTATTATTAGTTAAATATGGTCTGTCGATACTACAAGTACAGTGCAGTATATTCCCTTCTCGTTGAATTCATTGAGGCTTTTATTCATTAATGATTTCTTTTAAAGAAATGATAGAAATGTGAATTTTAAAAAAATGTATGTATACCATACCTACTTGTCAAGTCATGATTTTAGATAATATATCCATTAACCATATTTTCATTATTATATTACCTATTGCTTAATAATTATTATTCATCTCGAAATGGCATCGCGTCGCATCGGTAGCAATTTGTGGTTAGAAAGAATTATTATCTTTATTTTAGGTACTATGCTCTTAACTTTAAAGTCATACTTTTTATTTTGTTTTGCAACTCTGCATACTTCGGTTTTTAAATGGTACTTTAAATGGTAAAGTAAGTAGGTACCTTACTAGCTTTGTACAAATAATACTTGCACACTTGCAATACCTAATATCGGTACATAGTACATAGATACCGACCCTACAACTTAAAGCAGACATTCAAAAAAGGTTATCTTCATTTAAAATAAAATAAAAATTTTAATATTTTTTTTATATTTTAATTTTAATTATATTTTAATCATTTAATTCTCTATTCGCTATATAGGATAGGCTTTCTTCTTAATTTGTAGTTGTAGTTAAGTTGTAAGTTGTAAGTGATAGAATTGGTCTTGTAAATTAATGATTTAAAGTTATAATTTCCTATTACTGTCTTTCAGAAACTGTCCTCAAACTCTCATCTAATCTTAAAATTGTCGCCCTTGCCCCTTGCCTTATTTCATTATCCTTTATGCCAATCAAGGCAAATAGTGTAATAATTATAATAAAAAATGAACTGGAATATAATTAAAAGGCATATATAATATTGCAAATTACTTTATATTTTCTTTTATACCCTACGGTTCACGTTTAGAAATACGAAATAGGTAATATTAAAATAGGTAGGTACATACTAAAATGAAAAACAAATAATGAAAAGTCTGTGTAACGCCCTATTTTGTTGCTTCCTGTTGTGTTGTTACAGAAAATATCTCATCCATTTCTAATTTCTTTCATAAATTATTAAAATTGTTTTTCCTACCATAATATATTATAAGTAGTTATAGCTTAGCAAAACATATCTGAATATGTCTTCAATGTCTTGAGAAAAAAGAAACCAAAAAGAAAAAACTTAAAATTGTATTGTAAGGTCTAAAAAGGGCAACAATAATTGCATGCACTGAGCACTGACACTTTGAATTCAATCAGATTTGTCCTGGCATTTCATATTTCTTATTTAATTTAAAGTAGTGTATGAACTGTCCTCAATCTCAGTATTTTACAATTTTTAATTCTGCTGAATGACATCTTGGATTTTGGATATCTTTAAGTAGATGGGCAGTAATGGTCACATGTTTCATGTACCTAATATGTAATAATAATTTTCCTCCATTCGATTCTCAAACAAATACATGCCAAAATACTAAATATCAATCAGCACTCAGCACTCCAGTTTTAAATTTAAATGCATACCTAATTAATGAAATTTAATAATATTTTGATTTAGAACAATTAGTTTGAACAATTATTAGATAGATTGATTATTTCGAAATTTTCGTTTATTTAAATTTCAAGATGAATAAATTATGGGTAATTGTAATAACCGATAGCCGATAGTCCCAGTTGGGTAGGTGTAGGTGTATATAATTTCTAAATAAATAATAAATACAAATATTATAATATAGCCAATTTCGGATATTTTTCTATGATTTGTTTTTCCATTCATTCATTCAGACTCTGTTATAGGCTATAGGATAGGCATTGGGGTCCTCTTTTCTTTCTATCATATCAATCTTTTAAGTTCCAAGGAATTTTTCTTACCCAAAGCGTGAGTCCCAAAAAAAATTAAATTCAAAAGGCTGTTTGAACTTGATTCAATTTTATTTACTTTACGCCCATTTAAAGTGTCCGCAGTCCGCAGTAATAATGTACTAATACCTGTGTACCTTGCAAGTTATAAGAAATGAACCTTAGCTTAAATTATGCTACATACATATTACCTACCTTCATGAGCTTGTAAAGCCGAAAAGTGAAAAACACCTACATAGTAAAAAAAAAAATCCAAATAGAGAAACTGAAAAATAAATGGCATAACTTTTTGGGTCTTTAGAATTCGTCTTTTAAGAAAGTGAACAGAAGAACCTAAAAATGTTATTCGATGAATCGAGGTTTAAGTGAAGAATAATAAAATAGTAAAGAGAAATATATATATATAGGTACCTATTCTATGTCTATGACCTATCCATCTAATAGTGTTTCATTTCAGATAACATTTCAAATTATTAAGTACCCTAGGCCCTAGGCCCAGGTACCTTTTTCTAACGAAATAACATACCGTTTTTCTATTCATCTAAATAGTTTAGAGTTCAATTCAAACAATACGAGTATATTGGTTTGCCTGTTTTCATTTTCAAAGGACACTACTTGATAAATATAATACTAGTACTAGTATATTAGGTACCTGACTGTGACTCTTTTAAAATTTAAGGTATTGAATGTCAAATTGTAACCTAGTAAGTTGGAGTATACCTTGAATGCAAATACCTTTACTTATTTTATTACCTACTTTCTGACTCAATTAAAGTGAGCTGTGTGCACAGTTAACTTTTAAGTTAACTTAAGTTTTAAGTTATTATTTAAAAATAATACTTTACATACCTATATTTAAAAAAATAAAATTATTAAGTTATTTAAAAATAACCTGATCTAGGTAGGTAATAGGTAGTTAGTAAGGTACCTTTTTGTAGGTACCTGTACCTATCAGTAGGTATTTTCATTTTTATTAATACATTCATTATTCATTACATATAATAGGTAAATGTTGGTAATTTCAATAAAAATTACTTACTGACTTGACTAAAATACAATTACTTACTATATAAGAGTATAATTTGTAATTTACATTACATTTACATCTAATTAAATAGTTTTTATTATTTTGTTGGGTCAAAGGAAATTTAAAAATGTATGATAGATTATTTCTTTTATATTTTTCATAATAATTTTATAAATAAGTTAATACTAGTTAACTAGTTAAGTTATGAACATGTTGGTATTGCTATACTAGGTACATTTGAAATTGAATTAAGTATCACATCACTATACAAAAAAATCAAGAGCGGAAGTTGTACAAAAAGTTATTGTTATCTACTTAAAATTTAGAATTTAGAACACAAAGCTAAGCTAAAAGTATTATTAATTATTAAGAGGATGTGATGTGGATGTGATGAGGATGAGCCTAACTTTTTGGACAACAAACAAAAAAATGGATAATATAAATATATATTAATAATAAACGAGAAATGATTCAAATGTCCAAAATTTAAACTAGCATAAATGTATAATGTATTATTTACATTAGGTATTTACCAATATAATATTCTGTTTCTGTTTTGTTAAATATCAGCAGATAATACAATTTTAAAAAATTATTTAAGAAAAGACTAGTTTTCGATTTCAAAGCGAAGCATATAAGGTATCCTACATAAAATATATTTATCTAGCTCAGCTCAGCTCAGTATAAGTAGGTAGGTAGTTATAGATTTGGATTTGTTTAGCACTAGGATTAGGACTATATTTAATGAATAAGATATTTAGATATTTAGATAATTATAAAATCTTGTCTAAATCTTAAACAAGTATAAAATCTTAAAAAATGTAGTTTTTTTTACTGTAAAAGTTAAACCATACCTGATCTTAATACATCTAATAAAATATTTTCAAATTTAATTCGACAAGCAATATTTATTGTGAATAATGTAATATTTTTTAGTTTACAGTAACTATAAGTTAAAGTTAATATCAGTAGCTATTGTCATATTAAACATTTTTTAATTCTGAAAGATAACAAAACATTCTCATTTTTTCTCATAAACATGCGGGTTTGAGTGTAGTGTTACGACTATCAAAAAATTTTAAACAACTTTGATAAAAGATAATGGTTATTGATAATAAGCATGATTTGATAACTACCTACCTACCTACTATTTCTTTCAATACAATAATATGTTTTTTTTTGCACAGCTAGTACTTAAAAGTTAAGAACCACAAATTATAGGTATGTAAATGTCACCTCACCTCTGATTTCTTAACAATCTTTCTTAATTATAATTATTCTCCATTATTAGAGGGAACTTCTTTACCTACTGAATTAAACAATTGTACCTATGCCTACCCCAATTATGTATTGTGAATTACTATGAATTACTGCTAGAGATAGATTGTCATTTCCTATAATTTTAATTTTTGTGTTTTTGACTTGATAGTTCAAAGATTACCACTTCTCTGAAGTAATAATAATTTTAACCGACGATCGTTTAGATAGCTGTAAGGTAGGTAGGTAAATTGTAATACTGTAACTAGATTTGGAGTTGGTAAAGATAGAGGCAAAGTGGTTAGTAGTTATTTGTTAGTAAATGGATAGATTACATAATCATAATCATGATATTATTCAACAGCAGAACTTATTTTTATATTCTCTATTACCTTAATCTTTACAAAATAGTGATAGTTCTTCGGTTCTTCAATTCGATTCGATTCTACTAACTAACTATGCCCTATACAAGTTACTAGTGAAGTAGTATTAAATTAAATTATATATACCTACACTTACCCAGAATTCGGAATTCTAATCTATCCTCTATCTACCTGCTTTTTGCTAGTAAAAATTAGTAAAGAAAGATAGGGGATGACTTAACTATGAATATAGTTACCTAGTTAGTAAGTATGTAATAGGCAGATAAATGTGGTATATATTATTCGATTCATATTTTACTAGGTATGGTACGTATGCACATGTACTATGTAGTAGGAATTTTACTGTAGGGCTGCTCGTAGGAAAAGAAGAATTTCAATGACCAAGCCTCTATTGTATTAATTTCTATGCCTCATTTGGTCAATAATTGTACTATTGCTTCTGTATATAATATAGGAATAGGAATGAAATTTAATTAATTTTGTCATTTGAAATGTAAAGCTCATTCCTTACCCCATTCCTCATTCCATAATATTTATTGTAAGAAACTTGCTTATCCTATCCTCATATCTAATTATTATATGTAGAACTTTTTTTGTGAGTCTTCAGTATAACATTAGTTTTTAAGACTACTTACCTATAGATTGATAGAATAGTGGTAGGAGGCAAGTTCTTAAGTAAGTAGTTTGCCTTTTGTTTTTTGAGAGGTTGGTTCATACTAAATAATAATAAACTTGCACAATGTTATTATTCATTATTCATGTTCATAAACAAAAAGTTTATGAATGATTTTAGGATTCGTAATATTTTTTTTAGTTAAAAATGAAATGACATCAGAGGTTAAATTCAAAATTCTTAAATACCAATTAAATATTATTATTCTATTCTATTCTATATGATAAGTAAAAAAAAATTAATTAAGATCCCTCTCAATTTATGAAAGAGGAGGATCCGAGAATAAGTTTATAACTTTTAACATTTTAACTTCTTACTAACTTTTTTTGAAATAGCCTATCCTTAAAACCAAGTTCAACTTTTTGAATTCAACTCTCGAGTCTTGAATATACTGTTGTAAAGTTGTAATGTAAATACATAATATTTTGAATTTTGCATAATCAAGTCAGCTCAATTTCAGTTTATACTAGACTATTTTACGTATAGGCATAGGTATCTAGTATCTATAATAATAATAACTATGTATTACCCACTTGTGCATAGAGTAAAAAGTAGGTAGTATAAGTATTGAGTTTGAGTATAAAAGCATGGATGAAGTCTGATGAAGATAGACGAAAGAGATAGAATAGAATAAAATGCCTGTTTTAAAATTATTTTCTTATTAAAATAAGTTTCTGATAGATAGTTGTATACAACTTTTCAACTAGTTAAAAAAGTAGATTAGAGTAGATAGCTTTAAGAAAACTTTGTACAGTTACTGTTATTACTTTTATGTATTGAACAACATAAAAGTTGTTCATTTCATAAATTATTTTATTCCTGAATCTGAATTGAATCAATTCTAATGGAATGAATGAGATAAAATGAAATTAATCGTAGTTAGAAGTTAGATACCTACTTAATTATTAATTACAAAGTATTTACATACACTTTACATTTATGTAATGTAAATATTCAACTCTAAAAAAATGTCCAACATTTTGGTTATTTTTTAATGAAAAAACAACATTGACTCACTCATGTAAAATAGAATTTTTTAAAAAGGATATAAAAAGAACTTGCGAATTTATAATTTTTAATACGGCTAGTTGCATTAGGTTTGAATTTGGAATACATTATAGTACCTACATATGATTTAAGGGGTTTATAGTTTTTAAGATTTATGCTTTATGCTTACGTTGTGTTTATTCTTTCATATTCAAATTTAAATTCAATTTATTAGTTCAATTCAATAATTTATATTGAGCACTCAACACAAATAAATATATATGTACCCTACTGTAAAAAATGCATTAATTGCATCAAATCATTAGTCATACTGATATTGATAATACGAGTATAATATTTAGTAAATAATTCAGTTAGTCGAGTAATAATTGATGTAAAATAAAAGTTACGGATACTGGTGACTGGTTTGCTTAGACGTTTAGGTTAGGTTTAACAATAAGATTAAGATTATGTAAGAAAGGATTAAAGATGTTTTGTAAATTGTAAACAAAGGTGAATATTCTTTATCAAGGGCAAGGCAGTCAGGGTTTTTTCATTACCTATGCCTTGTAGGTAAAATTTTAAAAGCTAGATTTGACTACTTTTTAGTTTTTGTTAGCTAATATAATATAATGGAAACCAGTGTAAATTCGCTTGCTTTTCTTTAATATCACATAGCCATTTTTAATATAACTTCTAAAGTTCTAATATCTACTTTTCTACCTACCTACATGTATATACCTTGCAACTGCATTGCAAATAATGCAAAGCCGATATATGGTACTATATCTTCTCTCCTTTAAGGTTTCTACAGTACAGACTACTAGAGCCTGGAGAGTGGAGTGAAGTTAATACTCGAACTTAGGTATCATATATTTGTAAGTTTTCTTACTTGAACTTGAGAGTTGAGTTTGATGAGGTTTCGAGTCTTGAAAAATCTTGAGATTTTATTAGAAGATATTCGTGTTGTGTTAAGGTTTAAGTTTCAAGAGTTTGGTTTTCTTGAGACACCATGAGAGAGGTATTATTTGTTCGTGAAGTTTTTTATACATTATAAGTTAAGTTAGAAAATAATAGGATTAGGAATATGTTGTTGTTACAGGTATAATAATAGTATTATTGAAAATGCACAGTTCTACTCTGATGAATGCTTGAGTTTGAGTTTGAGTATGTATGTATTTTATTTTTTATGTAACTAAAAGAGTTTTTCTATTCCCATATGTTGTCATTTTGCATTGCAGGATAAAAGAAAAAGCAAAAAAACATATCTACAAATGACTTTAGGACTAGGAGTAATTATTTTTATTTTATGTTATAAGTTAGACTGATCTAATACACTAAATTCTATAATGTACTTTATCTTCTTAAAGATAAAGAAGGTTAAGGTTTAAGTCTAACGAAAGTAAATGTAGAATTGAATGCAAGTAGTAGGTACTAAGGATAAGTACTAGGTACTAGGGACTAGGTACCTTCCTTTCCTATTATAATTTAAAAATTTTTAGTTTCATTAGATTTGTCTTATTTGAAATGTTTTAATAAACTCTTGTTCGTTTTCGTTCTTCGTGCTACTAATCCTAAATAAAGAATAAATTAATCGGAGAAACTAATCTAATTTTTTTCTGTTTTTTATAGATTGCCTAATAAGCAAAATTCAAAAACAATGAAAAATCTTAAAAGTACCCTTACCCTTCGCATCAATTTGAATTTATGAGATCAGGACGGGACAGATATTGAAATTGAAAACGCAAAATCTGGTAAGTTTAAATTAAATTGATTAGGTAGATTCTCATTTTGATGTCTAATGCTTTGTAGTAGTATCTTACCTTTAGAGTTTAGTGTATACATTCTTCGATATTAAAATTGAAAATTAAAATTAATTTGACAATGAAATCAAGTGACTTAATTTTTTAGAAAAAAACCAAGCAGATAAAAAGTATAAATACCTCTAAAAATTAGCTCTCTATATAGGTAATTTTGATATATCTTAAGCGGATATCAATACTTCAACTTCAAATTATCCTTAGTTGAAGTTGAAGTATTGATATCCGCTTAAGGAAGGTAGGTACCAAAATTATCTAATCTAAAGCTAAGTCATCTTCCATTTTATCATTTTGTCATTTTTTGAATTTTTATTTTTATTTTACTATACTAGGTACCAAAATATCCTGATATTACAACCATGATATGAATTATCTTGAAAAGAGTATCAATTATCTTAACCGACTATAAAATGGATGAATATGGTGACCAATGAGTGACACAATAAGTTATAAAACTACTATTTAATTAATTTAAGTGATGGTAATTTATTTCAATTAAATATGAATGCAGCCAGTGGTGGTACTGGTAATAATAACATGGAAGGAACTCCTGCTACTTTTAAAAATAATCCTTCAAGTTTAGCACATTCTTCTTCTCCCTATGTATCGCTAGCCAGTATGTCATTGCCAAATAAAATGAATCAAGAATCTCTATATAATAGTGTTCCTCATAGTGCTAGTGGTGATCAAATAGCATCAAATTACAATATATTTCCACCAGCTATGAATCCTAACCCAATTCCTGTAATTCCACAGCCTTCAATTAATAATGATCAAGATTTGTCTGACCCGTTTGTTGTTACAGTTAGAAACAGTCCAGCTAAGATAAGTAAAAGCAATAGTTCATCGTTTTTGGGCAGAACACCACCAGTTGTTAAAACAGGACCAAAATTAGCCCTTTATCGGAGTAATAGTTCACTTGACTTACTCGATAGAGAAAATTATTATACGCATCACAATTATCACAGAGCTTCAATTAATGATACTTTAGTGCATCAACAGCAGCAGCAACATCACCAACAACAACAATTAAGTCCCCAACATATTCAATTAGCAAGGCTACAACATCAAAATTTGACAGCACAAAAATCAACACCTTCAAAAGAAAGTTATACAACTGGGTGTTTTACAAGAAGGAAAGATTTTGGGTCTCATGGAAGTATTGACGTCCTATCAAATGCGAATACATTTATGAATATGAATAATCCTAGTATCCCTGTAGCGACTACTTCATCAACATCAACAGGAATTCATAATTTAATTCCAATGAAAACTGAAAGGTCAGCTAGCCTATTTAATGCGGGGTCCCCACATTTCCTTTCATTAGTCGCTTCAACAGTTAATAATAGAAGGGGATCATTTGATGTAATTGGTGGTGGAAATGACAATAATTATCCTGAAAAAAATCCAAAAAGTTCAGCAGATATTATTAATCTCAAAGATACTTCAAGCCCACGTCTCAGGTTAAAGTTTCAAAAGTTGTGGGAACATAAGGATAAAGATAAAGCATCCACAGGGATAAGTGATGGAAAAACGGATAGTTCTTCTTTAACTTCGTTAAAAGGATCATCAAAATCATCAACAACTACTAAACAAGAAGCCTCAATCTTTAAAAAATTGAGAGGCGGTAATTCAAAAGTGACTTCTCAAACTCAGAACAATCCTAGTTGTATTAATGATCAAAATGATGGTAATGCTGGAGTAAAATTTCTAAGAAATAATGGTACAAACTCGAATCAAATTGAAGAAAGGTATAGGAGAAGGGTTTTTGCTCATTATGATTGTCAAAGGTATGTGTATTTATTTTTATTTTTAATATGCAAGCAAAACAAGTCAATACTTTCTTTAGAACTTGAAATTTCTAAAAAGGTTAGGCATTTGACTCACATTCAATTTCAATCCTATTGAAAGGGTTATTTCTAAAGACTATTGTCTTGCTTGGATATTGAATATATGCATATTATTTTAAAAAATATAAATAATTTGACCTTGATTATTTTTTTGTCAAAGTGTTTCATCAAATATAAGCTATGCTGTGAAACTTAGAAGTATTTTAGAGAAAAGACGGAACACAACAACTGGCGCCAGGTAATTGATTTTTTTTTTACAAAAAAGTTATTTTATATTCCCTATACTTTCATATCATTCGCTTACTACATACATATTTTAAAAGAACAGCAAATTATCAACTCTCTTTATCAACTGTTAAATTAACTAATTATTTTTATTTAAAAATGTCCTTATATATTGTTCTTATACGTAGTGCTGCTTCACAAAGACCTATTTCTTCTCCACCAACTTCATCATTGAGTAATATTGCAAATACCGTCTCATCATCACTAAATGAATGCCAGCAGAACCCTTCTAGTCCTTTACCTGATGATCTAGGAGATGGATTGTCGAATCAACTTCTTTTGAGGTAAATATTATATAATGTACCTAATGCGATAAAATAACTACATATAGGTACGTATAAATAGGTAGTATGTACTTATGTGTATTCTGTTTTATGCATATCTGAATCTGATACGACCTATGTAATAATTAGTAATCAGTAGGGTACCTAGTACCTACCTATATATATAATATAGTATTACCTGCCAATTATTATCTAGTATTAGATGAAATCAATGAATGAAATGCCCATCTACTTATCAGTATATACTTACTACCAATCTTTTGGATCATTATCATGATCAAATAAAGGTTTTCTTTTTTCATTTGTTTACATAATTATGTAGTAGTACCTAGTTTAGTTATCTCTTTCGAGTTTAAGTTAATATTTGTACTAATTTGCCATGTTATTACGATTAAGAAGACCACAACAATCACTAAAGAATTGATTAGTTTTGTTGCGATTAAAAGTAGGAATTAGATAAGTCGAGTCGAGTTCAATGACATCTTATATTGATTTGGATTTTGGACTAATCTCTACCAAAAGTTATGTATTAATACTAATGTAGTGTTATAGTTATAATATACCAACAAATACCATACGGGTAGGATTTATAACCTAGATTAGATTATATTATATTCTATCATTTTATTTTATCACTTTCACACTACCTAATTTTTAAAGGATGAAGCTCTTAAAACTTAAATTTACAAGTGAAATAGGCCTTTCATTTGTATTTTATCTGTAGTTTTCTTAATAAATGTAAAATTAATATGATTATCGTGGGGAAAACCAAAAATTAGAATTATTATTACCTTACATGCATTTTGGTAGTATAAAGTATAAGTATAAGGTATAAAATACATTTTAAATGTATATAATACGTATAGATAGTAAATAGGTAATAGGTACCTAAGTATAAGAATATAGTATAGATTATAGATACACATATTTAAACAATAATAAATCAAGGAATGTTGTTTATAAGCAAAACTGGAGGTTTAAAATGCATACAAGTTTCTGTTTATAATGTTATAGTTATATTATGCATAAAGGTTATACTTTCAGGTTTTTATACATAAAGTTTTTAGGCTTGGCAAATTCAAAATGAGCTTATTTGGCAATGTGCTATGGTGTTATGTGTTACGACTTGAAGGAGCCTATTTTATTTAGAAAATAATATAAAAAATGAGATATCTACTAATACCTACCTACCTGAGATTTTATCTTCCTAGTGTAAGTGTAATTATCAGGAGAGACATTTTGTTAATTTTTTAAAATCACTTTTTGCTTTATTTTATTTTATTTTTTTCGGTTTATTTAGATTTTAGGTACTTTTATTAATGATTAATGTATGATTGAAAATATATCATCATGACATATGATGTTTAACAAATTTCAGTCAATTTCCTTAAATTTAGGATCGTAAATGTAAAATCATGCAAAATTTAAAATTAAATACCTCAAAAACTGTAACCTCCCACATTTTTAATCGCTATTCTCTATTCTCTATTCTGAATTTTGTTTGCAATTTACAATTTACAACCCACATGCCACTGCATTCTGCATGCACGACCACAACACAACACAACTATTTGTAAAATCGAAGTAATATTAACCTACTCAAAGTCATGTAAAAATAACTTATTTTTGTATTTTGTAATATGAACTCTTGTACCTACAGTTGTAAAGTTGTAGGTAGATACATTGGAAAACCAAAACTGAACTAACATTTACCTACCTATTCATTTTTAGTAGGTATTTTATAGGTTCATTTCTTGAATTATGCATGTATGTTGTATTTATCTGAATTTCAATCTAGTTAGCTAGAAATGAACGTCAAATATTTTTTGGTTCTATTTCTACTCTACTACGAATACGATGTAGTGTAGTAACTAACTCAATGTACCCTACCTTCCTTGATGCATTATTGCCTTATTCAATTTTTAGGATTATACAATAAGTCTAAAAAGTACTTTTCAAAAAAATAAATTTTAGAAATGGATTTAATTATAGCTGAAAGGCTCAATATCTCAGAGCTCATACTGTTAAATTAAATTTGCCTTTTAAAGATTTGTGATGTTTAAAAATTACCTACACTATTATTATGTTTGTTTTGCTATCTTGTTTTTGTTTACCTTATAATGATACTTGTATTCATTATCTTGACTTGGCTCGTTCTTATTCTCTAATAGTTTTGGTTCCTATTAATAAATAGTAAAGTTGAAAAAATAATTTGTGATTGTGAACAAGTATTTAGATACATATTTACATTACATACATATGTGTAGACAATCTTTTTAGCAAGTAATGGGCGTAATTTATTCAATAAAATTATTGAATTGATGGTTTTATAGAATAATATTAAAATTGCTCAAGTATAAAAGAATGAGATATGTCAGATTTGTTTGACAAATTTGAATGATTTGAATTTTGGTCGTAATGTAATGAAATGTTTTAGTAGTAGGCGTTTTAAGAGTGCTTTGACTCTTCAAAGATACTTTATATTTCTTTTTGCATAAGTCAAAGGACACAGGACACATGTGAAAAGCTTTACAATTTAAAGTAGGTAACACTAAAAATATAATTATGCATTGTATTGTATTACCTACCTTATACTTATTACTTATCGTATCACAAATCTATTATATTTTATTAATTTTGTTAAAAGAGCAAGTTATCATTTCTTTGACTTCTTTTATGAAGTTGGCTATCACTTTCATTCTCAAAAAGAAAAAATTTAATTTTCTTGAGATTTGAGTAAAACTACATTGATTAGCATTAAGCTATACTATAATATTTAAGTAGGTACTTACTTTTTCTAATAAAAAATTTCTAGATTGTTTGAATTGTGGGCGTAAATCATAATATGTAAAAGTAAAATATGTAGGTAGATCAAATTCAAATTCATAGAT
Source organism: Nanhermannia cf. coronata Gr-Ori-00579 (assembly GCA_034699045.1). Lineage (NCBI taxonomy): Eukaryota > Metazoa > Arthropoda > Arachnida > Sarcoptiformes > Nanhermanniidae > Nanhermannia > Nanhermannia cf. coronata Gr-Ori-00579. The sequence continues at coordinate 19,249 of JAQIXA010000443.1, forward strand.
TTTGACTGACTAATGCTTGTACTTTGTACTATTCTGTATGTATGAATATGAGTTGAGTAAATCCAGCTGAATTACATTTGGATTTGATGATTCTCTGCTTTTGGATTTTAGAAGAAACGTGATTTTGGCTTTACCTACCATATTTTCTATAACTTTCCTATCATAGCTTTGATTTTGATTATGTGTAGAGCAAACTTTATTGTCATTTAGATTGCTCTCTCAACCTTCAGATAATTTTCGATTTAAATTTTAAATTGAAGTAGTATTGTAATTGTAAATTGTAGGTAGTATACTGTAATAGTTGTAGTTGAAATTTTTAGTATACTTTGTATTTGTAGGTACTTATCTATTCCTATTGTATCATACTACTACTTACTCACCAATCCAATATGGCAATGGTAAAACTACTACTAGGTAGTATTGATAATACATAGGTAAAAGAGATTTTCATATTTTGTTTTAAAAATGAGCATTGGTAGTTTAGTTTTTGTTTCATATAAAGTTAATCTATAGATAGTTAGTGGAGTAGGTATTTATTTTTGCGTGGGTTGTCGTTGAGGATAATGATAATGACAATGACATGAAAGGTAATATGGGAATTAAGTAAAGTACGAGTATGTAGTAGAAAAATAAAATTGAATAATTTATTAGGATGTTCAGTTAGTCGACTTTTGGATTTTACTCATTCGTTTGATTAGTTTTATATATTTTTTTTGATTGAGAAATTGATAGCATAATAATAATAATAAAAAATATACGGAATATGAATATGCCCATTTTTCATTAAATTGACATGAGATACCTTAAATATAATTGGAATTATTAGACTCAGATATTTTATCCAGGAACACGTTTCATATTTAAGTACCCTATCTTATGTTTATTTTTCAGTTCGAATTTTTACTCAATTAGCTTATCATAATGATTGATTGATATTGATATATAGGTAGGTTAGGTAAATAGTAGGCAATAGGTTCCTCCTACTAAATACTAGATTAGGTTTATTATATGAAATATGAGGTAAAGAAGTCACAATTACATTTACTTTTAGGGTTAGAAATACAATTTTTGGATAATTGTATAGCTTTAATTACGACTTTTTATTTTAGTTTTAAGTTTCATAATATAATGGTAGTGGATTATGATATTACATATTATAATAATTCTACTAATTATTTAATGTGTATTACACAATAAATCAAACTATATACCACTACCTAACGACTAGATAACATATAAAAAAGAAAATACCTAAGGTAGGTAGATTAAAATATCGATTTTTGAATTTTAAAATTTAACTTAAATTGATTGTAGAGTTTATTAATAGAAAATCAGAATAGGTAAACCTACGTAAGGTAGGTAGTAAGTAGCACGTATAAGAATTTCAAATAGAAATACATTACTGCAATTGTATATTTTTATTTACTTGACGCGTACATATATTAGTGTATATCAAAATCTATAGACTCAAAGTACGGATACATATTTACATTATAAGAAAATTGAAATTTAAATCCTAAAATAAAAATAGAATATTTTCATGTCAAACCTTCAATGTGACTTTTTTCAATAAAACATATGAAAATAAAAGTTCCTATTTATAAAATCTAATTTATTTTATTTTTTTACAGTTGTCCATATTTTCGAAATGAAGTCGGTGGCGAAGGTAAGCTCAAAGACTAAAAATCCTAAGAATCCTATTCTATTTTCTAGTTAATGCTAAAAACCTTAATCTAAAAGTACTCTACCTAAGTTTGTAATAAAACAAGCACTAAACACGTAAAATGATTAATTTTATTGTAAATAATAATTTTTTATAATTATTAATTTTTAGGCGAGAGAATTGTTTCTTTATGTCGGTCTAAAAAAACTGGAGGAGGTGGTGGAAGCATAGCAGGATCAAATTTAGGTTGTGGAGATGGGCCTAATATACCTGGAGGACGAGAAAATAAAAATTCTCCACAAACCTTTGAAGAAACACATCATCGAAGTCAACAAGCACGAAGCTTAAGTATTTTGGAATTTAATGGGAGTACTCATTGGAACAAAGTATGATTCAACACACTAATGATTTGATTTAAATATACTTAAAAATTTTATTTTAATTTGACTTCAGGGCAAATGTCCATTTCAAAGCAATAAGGCGAGTACATTAGAAGCTGTGGATCTTGGTGCTAGTTATTACAAGGAGTATTTCTACAGACAAGGTAAGAACATATTATAGACCTATAGCTTAAAAAATAATGCTTGACTTAATGTAATACTTCAAATTTTCTTTAAATATCAACTAATTCAAAGCTAACAATTGCTGTTGAACTATTCTTTAATCATAGCTTTGCTTGTGTAGTGGTTTATAGTTATACACTACACAAAATATAAAGAATAAAGATGAGAACTGAGACTTGAGATGAGTAGAAGAAAAATGAAAGAAAGACAAGATTTTTTTTTCGATCAAGGAGTGTCTGCAATTTTTGTTTGAAAATGTTACCTCTACCTACTAAGCTATGGTATCGAACCTTTATTATGTATAACAATAAGGAAAAATAACGAGTTGAGATGATGGTTATATAAAAAGCGGCTTTTTGATGATTTTTACATATTATTATATAAATATTTTACATTGAACACAAAAACTCATGCTGATTAAAAACCCCTCATCGTCATACTTATCGTTTTTATAATCACTCAAAATTCAATACATTAAATATATTATACCCGTTTTTTTTCGATTCCTTTGAGGAGCATAAAGAGTTGATGATGGAATATGTACATGGACAATTAGACCAATTTTTTATTCTATAAAGATTGAATAATAATAGGTACTTTATAAGTATCGCGTATAAGATCAAATATGTATATGTTATAGTGTGGTGTAAAGTAGTTGGTAGCATCGCATCCTGTTTTCCTCTTGCTTTTGTACAAAAAGTAAAAACCGACGCCTTTTCCACTAGTATAAAATTCTCTCGCCTCGCCTAATTTGGTTATCTTCAACTTCAACCAATTTTCCTATGACTTATACCTACTCGTACTATGAATCGAATAGGTTTTTTACTTCTACTCTGACTTGACAAAATTGTATATTATTAGCAGTCTGAGGATGAGTTTTCTTACCCATTAATTTTTAGAAAACCGTTGATTTCACATATTTTTTAAATCTGGTAATCGTTGTATTGCAAGCATACAACATCCTCCCCATTGCTTCACTTTAATTTTTCTCTTTTAGTTTTGTAATAATTTTTAAATGATGAATGAATTATCAATCTCATTCAAATTCATGGAACATCACTTTCAAAATTTCAAACTTTAATAGAATAAGATAATTGGGAACAAAATAATAATAAACATCAGATTTATTAGAGTAGGTAACATCGTTTTAAGGAATAAATTAAAAGATCAGTTTGTGAATTAATGTAGGTACTCTTTCAGTCTGTATAAAATAATTACCTTATTAGTATAGATATACAGATTCTCATAAATCTTTTAGCTAACGAGATCATATTCTCTTTGGTATTCATCATCATTCAAGATTAGAAATTAGAATGCAATTTATTCATTTAGACAAGCGTTATCTTTTTTTCGTTATGCATTAGTTGGTTGTTATACTTTGTACAACTGTTGGATTTTTAACATATTTCATATTTTTTAAATTTTTAGCTAGACAAAACTAATAATATTTTCAAGAAAAAAATAAAATGATAAAAATCTCTCCATTATAAACTGTCAATCATACCTTATAAAGTATTGCGTAGGCCGAGGCATTTATGTGAAACAAATTCTAACATTTCTCACAATTATCACCACAATGAGTAATATGTATTTTGCATAAAAACGTCAATAAAGGTATAGTTATGAGAATTTGAACACCTTAAAAAGTCTTGTTGATTTGTTGCAAATTTCAACTTTTAATAAAGTTTACTGATAGTATAGTAGGTTAGAGCATTGAAAGGTTCATATTTTTATTTTGTAATGTAAATGATATTGAGAATCAATATATATGTACTACTGTAGGATGTAGGCAGTAGAGTAGGTAGCAATTTTAGCATAGTAGTAGGACCATGACCATTTGTTTAGAATATGTATCTATTTGTAAAACCTATACTTGAGTTTAAAATTATGAGTATGAGGTATACAAAGAGTAGTAAGTATGGTATGTTGAAAATAAAATATTTGTTCAAGAAAGTCGTTGATCTTAAAATATATAAGAATTTTAATTTTTGGTTAGGTTTAGTTCAGTTTTAGATAGAAAGGACGATGTATTTTTTCCTTAACTTGTTTTGTAATAAAATACTTTTAAATAAATGTTTTATTAAATCTGAAATGGTCTTAACAAATAATTTCATTTGTTTTATAATGTAATGCCTATGCCTAACTACTTTTATTAGGTATGTCAATTGAATGAAATTGAAAATACTCTCTTTATTATTGGAGGTCTTGTTATAATTATCTGTATACTATCTTCTACAGAATTCTACAGTACATGTAGGGTAGGTAGTAAGTACTTATATAGAATAAGCAACATGAAATAGTTTTTGTACCTAGGCCCTAGAGAGTAGAATTTAGATTTAGAATATAAATACAAATACGTAGATTGCATTTATTAAATACATAAAGATAAAAAAAACATGGCTTAAAAGCAAAATGTGGTCGTAGAACTTGGATTTAATATTAAAGATAACAAGTTGATAAGAAAGTTTAATATATAAAAGAGGATTAAAACTATGTGGATGTTCTTTATGGACATGTGCATAAAAAAGGAAGAATCATGGACACATACTTGGAATTATTTCCTACTCGAAATATTAGCTAGAAGTAATATAGTATCTATACCTAACTAATCCTAATACCTAAATAAATTCGTTTTCATTAATATAATGTGGGATTAAGTTGACGACAGATAAGTAAACAAGGACAGAAATGATATTGTATATTAACTCATTTTATGGTAATGTTTGTGTATTACAGTAGTAACAGTTGCTATTTAATTACTACAGTAGGTAGTACTTCTTGAAAATATTATTATTGTATTTATTGTAATTAGGATGGCTATTCTGGATTCTGGATATGATCTACCAAATACCTACTCTACTCGTATAATTAAATATGTATTGGCATTTTTTAATCTGTTAGAAAAGCTGTGTAAGTTAGATGAAAAGGGAATTGTGATAAGTGTTTCATCATAAAGTTAATTGATTTTTAATATAAAAATAGGTGTGTATTTTTCTGATTATGATGACTTTCGTTTTCTATATTTTTTTAAACTTACACTTTCAGTTTGTAATTATGATATATGAGCTTATCTTTTTCATAATTACTAGATATTTTTACATGATAAGATATGATATGATATATAGTGGCTGTGACTAGCTGCTGCTGTTAGGTATAAAACTTATTACAAATTAGCTGACTTTAATAAATAAATAATTGCAAAACTTAGCTTTTTCTACTACAATGTAATTTCCAATTTATTGCATGTTTAGAGTTCAGTAGTACTGATATGTATGTAGGTATCTGCTAATGTGTTTATGTTGATCATTAGTGAGATTAAAATTATTGCTATAAGGCAATTTGATATTGCGTTACGTTTTGTGTTGTGTGTGTGTGTGTGTTGTGACTGCCTAAGATAAATTGCTCTAGAATACATTTTTTTGCTGAAAAATAATCAAACCATTTAGGGAATAAAAAGTTGAATTATTTGGAATCTACTTTTTAAACTACATACCTATAGTAAAAGCAATATCAGTTTTCTGCGATATAAAAAAAGTAATGTAAGATTAAATTAAAGCTTTTAAAAGTAAAGGGCAAATCTGTCGTATTCGATTTCTTCAATGTAATAACTTTCAACATAAAAAAGACTAGAGTTTTAACCTTTTTTTACCAATAGTAGAATGTAAAGCAATCAGTTTCGCTATAAGTAAGAAATATTAAATTTATTGATCGATCATTGAAATGAAAATACTACAAATGTATACTTACTAGCCTAATACTAATACCTACCTACATGCATCGAGTATCGAGGTATTAAGGTTCGGATATTTGATATTTAGGTAGCATAAAAAGCAAATCAAGTCAATACCTTTTCAATCCAAATTTTTTTCCTTCTAATAAAGCATGTAAGGTACTCGTACTATGAGAGATTTCAAGAATTTTATGAGCTTTTTTTATTTAGATAAGTAGAGATTTCCTTTTTCTATTAAAATCTTTACTATTGGAGCGAGTAAAAAGGTATTACTCATATACGAGTAATGGCAGGGCAAAATTGAACATAAAGGCCATTTGAGAAGGAGGATCATTTTTTGTGCTCGAATTTATACGGAGATCTGAATTATGATGAATGAAATCGAAATCGAAAGGGAAGGGAAAGGAAAAGGAATTAAAATTATTTATTGATGGATTTCGACAGTGAATTGAGTGACATTTTATTTATAAAAAATAGAAAATGTAAGGGCAAGCCTACTTGAATGAATTTAAGTTTATAGTTAAATAAATAAAAAAAGAAGAGAGTATCTATCTATCTACCTATTACTAATACTCCGTTAACATTTTACGTTAGTTGAAGTTGAGGACTCTAATTTCTAATAATAAGAGTTTCATTTACTACTAGACTACAACTGATATATCATAGAATAGAAATGAATGAGAAAGACAAATTTCATATTACCTATTATCATGAGTATTTTTGGTTATACAATTTTTAGAGGTTTATTTTACATTATTGTTGTGTAACTATTTAGTTTGGATTTTGGATAGTAGAGACATGTCATTTCCGGCAAAAGTTTTTAAAATAGCTTTTCTCTATTTGGTTTTTAAGTTATTTATATAGTAGGTAATAAGTAGGTACTACAACTACGTGTCATAAGAGCTACAGGAATTTACAGTATACAGTATTATTAATGTTAGTAGTTTAGTTACTATACATAGTTTTACAAAACCACCTTCAACTGGATTCATTCATCGCCATTCATTCATTCATTCATGGTTTATAAAAATTCTAAAAGGATAAGTAAAGTAAGACATAATTATAAGTGAAGTAAGTGAGTTGTATAAGCATTACTGCTGTCCATCAGACTTGAGCACTTTTGAATATTTTTAACCTTATGTTTATGGAATAAGTATTAATGAATTTTAAATTTGAATTTTTCATTTGATATAAGTAGTAGTATGAAGCATGTTCTGCCCATAAACATAATTCATTTCAAAATTTAAATAATGTAAGCAAAATAAATTATTTAAACTAATATATTTTCGAGTACCAAGATAATAATAACTTTTGCCCTTATACTAAATATGACTATAACCAATAAATAGATAATTTGAAGAGAGCCATAAGTTCTCTCCTTCAAATATCTCCATATGTAATGTATAACCTCATTTAAATTGAAGGACTGGCGATGTCGAGTTTAGGAAAAGTGCTCTTACTGAACTAAACTGAAACATGTTTATTTGTTTTATATTTCAATATGCGTGTATTATTGTTAGTTGTACATAGTAAGATATGGTACATTATATATGTATTTAAGTATGTAGGTATAATGTACATTTTGTATATTTATTTTATTCTTATTTTATTTTATAAATAGGAAGTAGAAATTTGACTCATATTAAGGTAAATATAGTTAAAATTCGATTGATTACTTTTGGTATGTGTATTTCTCTAGGATATGCCTGTTTTTTTTGTTGAAAAATCAAATAATCGATTCTCAGTAAATTCGTAGCTCGTGTATAAAAGTATAATCTATGTATGTATGGCATGGGGATTGGGGATATAGGCAAATAGTCTAAACCTGGCCGGAAGTTAAGCTCGTAGTTAGTATAAGTTAGGATAAGAAGATAAGTAATAAGTTCATGATCAATTTTATCTTTGAAAATCATATATTCTACAGCCTAACAATTTCTTATCTTCCAAATCGAATTTTTATGGAACTGTTATTTTTTTGGTAAGAATCAAAATTGGTCTGCTTCTGCTACATACTTACTTAGCTACTGCTAGCGGATGGTCGGTTTGAGTTGAAGTTTTTCAACTTTGCTGAGGCATGACTGACTTTTTTTGTAGTTTGAGTTGAGTAAGCGGAATTCGAGTTGCTGAGCTCTTAAATTATAAAATATAAATTTAAACTTAAACTTAAAAAGAACACTTTAGAGTGTTTTTCTTGACCATGGTGGGTCTATAATGATGAGCTTGAAATTAAACTTTTAAGTTTTAGTTTTAACTCATTGTCGTCATAAAATCAAAGAGTAAATAAGAATCTTATATCGTTAGACATGATAAGTATTAGTTAAGCTGTAGGTAGGCGAATTCGAAGAGTTTGAATTGTGTAAGAAGGTGTATAAAATAAATAAATATATTCATAGGAGACGCAGTATATGGAAAGAGACGAGTAGGGTAGGTATTAGGAAATCCGTAATTTTGTGACTTCATCGTCCATTAAAGTCAACTTTTAAAAGTAAAACAAAACAAGCCTAGTAAAAGATTTCAGGTTGAACTTTGATTTTAATATGTTTAAAAATAAAAATACATCAAGTAATTTTATATATGGGTACAAGTGTAATATAAGTAGCATTAGCATAGAATTAGTATTAGCCGAAGGTATTATGGAACTATCAAGTTGTTTCCGGCAGTTGAATCCAAGCTTGATATTACCTACGTGCATAAGGTACAATCTAGGTATATATAATATGCAGTAAAGTAAAGTGCAAGTTTTTGGTAGCAATTTAATTTTTATTGCTTTTTCGAGTCAAGCCAAATGCAAAGCCAAATTGACTTGAGCTTGAGAGTGTGCAGGCCTTATGCAGAGTAAGGTACTTGTTTGACTTTATCTAAATTTTTATGGAAATATCATTTGTTATTACACTATTAAAAGCAAAAAAGGTACAAGTAAAAGCTTAAACCTTTCTTTTCCATGTGGTGGTGGGTGTAATTAGTTACATGTAGTACTAGATAGTAAGTATTGTATGCATAAGATTGAAGATATTAAATATTATGGAGGGGGAAAATGTAAAATGCAAGGTATTATGCATAACTTTGCTAAGCTATGTGAAATCTGAAATGTGAATTATGTACCTACTTGTGATAAATTTAAAATTTGGATAAAATCTACTAGGTATTTACTGCAGGAACCCCATTAACCATTATCCATATTGAATCAAGTATTTCCCCCTTGACATTTTTCAAATAATGATGATATATTGAGGTGAACTTTTTGGATTTATTATTGAGTCATAGCCTTATAAAGATGTTACAAAGTGATTTAACATTTATTAGTATTTATAGTTGGCTTAGGCTACGTGTAGTAAAATAATAATAATGAGTATGCAAAAAATAAAGATAAATTGTCACCTGTACATAATGCTAATGCTAAAAGTTACTTTTGTGTTGTGTGTATAGTACTACTCATTAAAAAACTCGATTTTTTATTACTCTCTCTACCAAGCTCCATTATTCTCCAGCAAGCAGAAAAGAAAGCAAGTATCGTACATTTGCATTGAAAGGTCGTTTAGAATTTTTTTGCCACGACTAGGATGATGGTGCCAATATAAATATTTTTTTCGAGACTTTAAATCTTTATTTCGAATATAATTATAAGCCGCTTAATGTTGATTTTACTCAGGGCAGTGTTTGATTTACTACCCAAGGATTATAATATACCTATGTGTTAAAAATTGAAACCATATAATTTTGAACAATATTATTAATTTTCTTCTATGAGCAGGTACTATGTATTGTGTATAGAAATTTTATTTGAATTTGAAGTAGGTAATAGAGATGTTTGGTAAAGGTTAAAGAAGGGTAAAGGATTTTCGAGTTTGAAGTTGACTTATGAATTAAGTAGATATATTTATAAATACTGCTAACTATATAATCGGTACATGAAAGTTGAAAGCAATAGATTGAGATAGACATGAGATTTTGAAATTCCTCATCCTTGTTCATCAATTTTGGAGGAAAAGGTTCTGATGGTTTTGGTGTCGGTTGTTAAATATTTCTAAGGGGCTCGGTTCACAAGACAAGACAAGCTTAAGATAGTGAGAAAAAGTGATGGGAAGAGGAGGTTTTGAAGAGATTTAAGGGGCCTTTGTTTTTTAACTACTAGTATAGGCACTACTTAGGTACCAGCAGTATCAAAATCAGAGCATTGTTTTAGTTTTTTTTCTTTTTGTGGGTAGACCATAAGAAAGAATCTCATTTGCTGAAGACTGTAAATTGTAGTGTCAGAAAAATATAGGAGTATCTGTATCTGTAGAAGTAATTTGGAACATGTAAGATAAATATTTGAAGGAGATATAAGGATAAGGTTGTAAGTAGGTATATTTTATAGGGTACCACAGAGAATAAGAGTTGAACGAGTTTTTTTTGTTTTTTAACGAAAACTCCAAAGAATGGACCACTTACTATTAGGAGAATAAAGAATAGTAGTAGAAAAAGTAAACGAAAAGTTATCTCTTAACTTTTAACTTGAGATTTTTTTAGATTCTCAATTTACATTAGGTATCTAGGTACAATAGAACAAAGTTAAAAGAAATATATTGAAACCTTTTTAGAAAATGAAATCTGTGCGTAATGCGTACCCTACCTAGAATACTATTACTTTAATTAAATAAATTGAAATTCATAAATTTATCAATTTGTCTAAGAATTGAGAGGCTGGCTGTTAAATTTTATTTTTATAACTTACTTGTGTATCTATTTATACTAGGTATAGGTATAAATATCATTATCATACAAAAGTAGAACAAATTTTAAGGGTATGAAATGAAAAGTAATACTTTTATTTTTCATCTTGCTTACTTGCATTTCATGAATTTTTTTTTTGAGTTTTTTATTTGTATAGGATGGAATTTTGGAGCTTCTCGAGAGCTAGAGAGTCAAATTCAAGACAAGTTCTTTACCAGAGGCGACTTGGTGAAACGATCTTTGAATTTTTGAAGCCTGAAAATAGATTGAGAGTTGTTTTAGTAATCTCGAGAAAAAGATCAGATCAGATCAAATTCTATTTTAGCTTGAAGGTATCTCATATCATATTCGTTTCGTGGTTTAGATTTCGTTGTAAGAGGTGTAAAAAAACCGAGTTACTTTTAGTAAAAGAGTCGAGTCAGTGAGCTCTAAAGTAAATTTATTCAAGTTTGCTAGCTTATTCGTAGTAAAAGTTCTTTTTTTTAAAGCATGGTTTTTAAAAAATGATATTGAGATCGTGTATAAAGTTTTAAAATACTTTAAACTTTAAACTAGGGACTTGTACTCATGATTAGAAAAGGTATTGGAGACGAAATTCACATCTAAAATGTATAAACTGTAGGTTCTAACTACTTAACTGCGGATGTATGTGGCATTGAATTGAAAAATTGTAGTCCTTTTAAAGAGAGTTTTAAAAGTTTTATTTTATTTTATTCGCTTCCTCTTTAGGTGGTAAGACCAATTCTGTATAAATCATGCATAACTCGGGGTGAAGATAAGAGAAATTGTGAATGAAATGTATTGAAAAATGTAATAAATTTTCTTCTGCATATATTTGTTATAACTTCGGGGGGTTCTCGATTTGAGAATTGAGAATGAGAATTGAGTATTCACAGGAGGGTCGAGTGAGTTCAGTCTATGTAGATATATAACCTTATAAAATAAATTTTAAAGAAGAATACCTAATATTTCAAATTATTATTTTTGATAATCTTGAGGTCGAGAAAAGTAGGGTACTTTGTATTGTGCATTTATATTAAACTATCAGTTTTTTATATACGGAGTACTCTAGTATGGCTTTACTAAAGATAAATGTGATGTCGTAAATATCAAAAATTGTATCATTTTTTGCTGTTTTTTTGATATGATATGATATGAGATCTGATTTGACTTGGTAGCTGGTTTTTTCTCACCTAAGTTTTTGATTAGTTTAAATTTAATGAGTTTGAGAGAATACTACTGCTGAGAATAGTTATAAATTTTAAATCACTTTCTCTACTTATTCATTTTGAAAGAAAAAAAGTAGAAAAATGTTAAGAGTTTAGACGTTAGTATTTTTCGATGACCTTGTCTGGGTGTGCAGTGTCTTGATTTGGAATTAAAAAGATTTTAAAGAGCAATTATTTTAAATTACTTATGGTATTTATTAAGCAAAAAGTTTTACATACCTATCTTAAAAGAAGGCGAAGGTACTATAAAGAAAGTAATGTGTCGACATGAAGACTTAAAATCTGACATTTATATGAGAATTGTTGAAAAAAAAGCTAATTTGAATGTCAATGTTATCTTTAGAGAGAATAAAATGAAAGGTTTCTAATATATTAAGATTGCTTTTGAACGACTCTCTATTTTTGAGTTCTAAGCCTGAGTATTTACCCTGAAGTCAAATGAGGATTTTTGTATTTTTTTTTATAATTTCTCTAATGGATAAAGTTATAACTCTTTACGTCGAGAATGTAAGTATTATTTGATGAATTCATCCTCACCCTAGTTAGATAGCTACTTTTATGACCACTAGTTTTTAAAGACTACTTTCAAATGCATATTTTTATTTTTTTTATATCTTTTAAATGTAATGTTTCAATCTCTCAGTTTTAATGATTCTGGTTTTGGTTTTTAATATAAAAACTTGGTAGATAATACCAACTATCCTAACTACCTACTTACCTTACTCCTACTATGAGTATTTACTATTTTTTTTATATCAAATTATTATATTTTATATGAATGAAAATCACAGTCATCAATAAGTAATAAGTGTAAATTACTTGAAAAACTGACCTTAAGTATAGTAAATTAAGAGAACATTTAATTAACTTTTTTTTCCTCGTTTCAAGAAGTAGGTAAGTGATTTAAGGATATTTAATGATTTGTTTTTTTAATGTGAACAAGATTTTTTTTATCGTTTTTAAGAGGGGAGAAATCAAAAGCAGCATGGATTTTATTAAAAAGTCCAATTCAAATGCACACCTTTAGTTTGGTTAGAGTTAGAAATTAGAATTTTAGGTTTTAGAGCTAACTGATAACTGCCTATGATTTCAATGAATAATCAATGAGTTAGAAAGAATACGAAAGTCAAGGGTTATAAGTAGGTAGGTAGTAATAATTTTCATTTTTAAGGGTTGTACTGTTTGTTTAAGTTTTTTTTATAATTTTTAATGGCATTTGACATATTCTAGGAGATCATTTAAATTATTCAGATTTTGAAAGACTTCTTTTGTACTCGGAGAGTGTAGACTAAATAATAGTAAAGTATATTCTATTGTTTGATTTTGATTATTCGTTTTTTTTTGTTAAGATTTTATGTTTATAGTGTGACTGTGACCTCCTGCTAGGGTAAATAAATAAAATGAAGTTCATTTCATTTCTTTGGACTGTTGGACCAAGGGTCGAGACTTGAGTGTATCCTTTTCAATCAATTTTTGAAATAGTTTTTTTTCTAGTAAATAGACAACTACCTCGAGCTATTTAACAACCTACAGGGTATGTAGTATGTAGTATGTAGTAAGTAGTTCTTCTAATTCTATTTCCAACCGATATTTAATAAGTATTATTATTAGCTGTTTAGTTAGTAAGTACTAGTAGTTGGGAAAATGTAAGCCCATTCTTAGCTTTAGGATATAAGATGAGACGACTTTGATTTTATTGATGTGGTAAATACAAGGTGTAAGTTGTAAGCTGAAAATGAGAAACACTAAACCTCAAAATCTACAAATATAAGGGATTTTTATATGCGGACTTGAAAATTGAAATTTTAGTTGTACATACTAGTCGTAGTAGGATTTTGTTTTATCTTATAACTATAAGGTACATAGTACATACCTATAATAAAATGTAATTTTAAACTTTTCTTTAAGGGGCATGACAAGTAGAATTGGTTTAGACAGGAGTCGAGTTGATGGCTCGTTCTGATATTTGAAGAGCTGTAATTTTGTCGCATTCCGACAATTCCGACGGAAATTACTTAGGATCGAGAAAGAGACTGGTAAAAGTTAAGTACGATATGGGTTGGTGTTCAAAATAGGTTCATTTATTGTTCAAAACCCCAAATATTGAATACCATTACCATTACCAAGAAATTTAGCTCGGCTCCTCTCGTTAGATTTGTTTGAGACAAGAAAAATGAGATGTGTTTGTAGTAGTAGTTATATTATAGGTACATAGTATGTTTGAGATAAAAATATAATAATGTAGGAATGTAGTGGCATTCCAGTTAGAATAGCTCGTATCTCTTGTATTTAATAAATACTTGTATTTCCTTCCTTCCTTTATTTCATCATTTTTGTGGAGGGGAAGTGTGTTTCTCTCTGAAATACTGATAAGCTGTAAGGAGATTATAAGAATAAGAAAGAGAACTTGTGTAGTGAAAAAGATCCAAATAATATATCCTACTTGTTATTATTGTAGTTGTAGGAAGAAAGATTTTTAACTTGACTGAGTAAGTGCAGAGGTTTAAAATAAATTTCCTGCATATGTCGTTAGTTTTTTTGTTGGTCGTTTGGTCGGTCCAATTTGGGAATGTAAAGTCAAAAGAAACTGGACGGCCTGGACCATGCATTAAGTCCTTTATTTCGAATTTTATTTCTGGTGTTTTTACTACCTACTAACAATACTACTGGGTATATCAGTAGTAGGTATGTTATGTAGGTACATATTATGGGCTGAAATAATACTCAAATAAAGATTTGTTTTTTGTCTTGTCGTTGGATTGAAGATTCACTATCTTATGGTTTAGTACTGGCTTTGTCTCAACGATTTGACAATGAAATAGTTATGGTTGTGGTTGTAGAATTGGACATGAAGCGAGAAATTGAGAATCCTATCCTTATTTTATATATTATCTTGGAATTGAAATCCTTGTAGCCTAGCTTAGGGTTTTTTTCATGACTTCTTGCTGAGGATTTGTGCCTTGAGGCATTTTCTTGAGCTTGTTAGAGAATAGAAGTTGGAGTTGGAGGTGGTTGGATATAAAAAGCGTATAAAGAGAGGAGCCTTAAGAATGTTGTCGTTTTTTTTTGAATTGAACGTTAAGGGCTTTATCATCTGTGTTATTATTAGGTATGTAGGATTTTAAGGTAGTAAGTACTGTACTACTGATAGTAGAGAGATATTACAGCAAGTTTAAATCCGCAGCAGCAGCAGTGCCTACTTTATCTTTGGACTTACTGACTGTTCTTAATCATTAAGCTCTATGTCAAACTCCCTGGAGCTTTTAGGAATACTCTGCGGGGTAAGGTTGTAAGATATTATTTAGGTACAGATAGTGTATGTAGAAAAAATTGTAGATTTAAACTTGAACGAAGAGGTCTCCCCTCGAGAACTTAAATTGGGTTTTTAAGTTTTAGGGGGTTTGTCGAATTCGTTATGTTTTTCAAGATGTAGCTGACGAGGAGTTGGAGATGCCCTTAAGGGCTTCTGTATATCGAAGTTTGAGCTTTGAGTTTGAGTCATGAAATAAAGGGCCCCTTGACACCTACTTATTCCTGCTCATAGTCAGAGTGTAACCTAACGAAATTTTACTGGCTCTATACCTACGGTATTATGCATAGGATTGCTTACATTAGATACTTATATATAGGTACTGTTTAGTATTTGGGGATTTTTGTAAATGAATGTAGATAGTAGAAGTAAGACTTTTAAAAACAGCCCTTGAGAGTATTTGAAGTATTTAGGAATTCTTTACGTTCTTTAAATAAAAACCCACGGTCCACTGTGCCTGTGTGTCGAAAATGGGACGGCTGGAGGCAAGGCAAGGCAAGGTTTCTTTCTCACTTTGCTCTTACAAGAATTTCTTGTTCTCGAAATTTTAAAGGAAAATAAAGATTGAGAGAGAGAATAATAAAGCCTATTCTTTTATACAAGTTTGATTGTTCTCTCTTTGAGATCTATAAAAATAAAAGTTGTATAGGTATATGTAAGTACGATGTATGTTTTTCAAATAAATCTTAAGTGCCTTGATAATTGTAGGTTTATTCACACTTGCATTTCTGGAAAATCTAATAAAAGACTGTGCTATGCTGCTTGGTAAATTTTAGAGATGAGTGATTTAGCTAAATTGAATTTTTGTACAAAGATTTTTATTTTTATTACTATTTCATTTTTGAGTATAAATTTATGCGTTTGTAAATTTAATAAATTGAATGACCTTTTCAACTATTGATTCATCAACGCGAATAATTTTTTTTTCAATTTTGAAGAATGAAATGTGAATATAGAATACGAATATACTTGTTATTGGACTGTACTGTATGGCTTCCAGGATCTTAAATCATGAATTCGTGAGCTAAAGCTTTCAAGCTCTTTTATCTTTTTCTTTATTGAGCCTCTAGACAAAGTATGGATTTTCCTAGTTGGATAGGTGGGATTTGCATATTTGTGGAGATTTTGAGATATCCTTTTAAACCTACTACATTGCTAGGTATTTAATATTTTTTTTTGTGCTTTATTTCTTTTTCGAATTTCTTTGTTCATAGTTCATAGTGTTAAGCTTATGAGTATGAATAGAGACGGTAGAATTCAGATTTTCAAAGAGCAAAGGACAAATATTTTTTGATATTGATCATAATCACAAGTCTTAAAAGTCAAGCATTCAAGATTTTTTAAAAATACCTTATGCTTGCTTTGCTTGTGAGAGAAATGTTTCATTTTTTATCTTGCTTTTGCATCATTACCAGCAGCAGAGTTAGTATTGTATATTTTGCAAGTTTTTTTTATAAGCCCTGCTTAAGACAAAGACCGAACTGGATTTGACTTTGATAGCTTAAGCCTTTTGAATTAAACTTTATTTTATTATCTGCTCATACTACTTCTACTATTTCCTCAATTTATCTTTAGAGATACAATTCTATGATATGGTAGTAGAAACAATGTTATGTTATGATGTCAAGTCGAAGGAATTATTATACAAGATGTAAAGTTCATTCATTCACTCAAAATCAGCTGGACTTGGCTTGGCTTGTGTTTAAGACATGTGCCTAGAGATTAGATTTTGAGCTTATCTTTTTTTTGGTTTAGGTGTAGGAAATGAGATATAATATTATATTATCAGTATTTTTGTTACATGGTATTAAGCTACAGTATGTACAAAAATAATAGAAGAATGGATTTTTGGATTTAGAAATGGTTTTTTTACGCGATCATCAGAAAAAAGTAAGTTCTTGACCCTCCCCTAGAGCTGAGGTTGAGTGTTCATCATCATCTATTTCTCTTAAAGCTGTCAGTCCATCCGAGCTTTATGAAATTTATTCAAGGTATTCAAGAACTTTTTATTATAAATAAAAGTTAAAGATTAGTCATTTTAGTGTGATGTTGCTAATGTTAATGTAAGGTAGGCTACGAATGGGGACCAGAGGGCAAAGAATAAAAAATTTTGATTCTTTTTTCAAATGAGAAAGAAACACGAGCTCTCTCTTGTAAAAATGAGAATTTGAAAGGATTCGAAAATTGTATTTTGTTGTCCTCTGTCCTTTGATGATCTTTGAGCATTTTCTCTCACCTCAGCAGCCTGTTAATTTACTACAAGTACTTGAGTACGATCGGATGATAAAGATACTTTTAGAAGATTAGATTAGATTTATTAGAGTATAAAGTGTAGAGTAGTAGTCTAATTACAAATTAAGAGGGCAAATTGCATGCCAAGGGAAATTTATTTTAGATTAGAATAACCGTATTGAAATGACACAAACTACGAAATTTAATTTCTACCATAATTTACTCGAGCTTTTTAAAAGTTTATTCATTCAAAAAGTAGATAGATAGTTGTAGTACTGATATTCAATTCAAAGTAATAGAGTAGAGTAGAAAGCTTGTTATGATGTGATGAGATAATTTTTTAAATAAAATCCTTTTTCTTCCTCTTCCTTGTCAAATTTATTCTATTCATTTTAGTACTATACGTATTACTAAAATACTCTAAAATACATTTTATGAGGAGTTTGCGTTTCTGAGAATAGTAAGAATATTAAAATAAAAATTACCTACCTTCATCTATAGAATGTATTTTAGATTTGCTAAATGGACAGCTTGTATGAGTTATGCATAATTTAAAATCATAATGTGGCAATGAAGTTGAATAGGTAGGATAGAAATAAATAGATTCTTAAGGGTGACTTTAATTTACTCTCCTTTTATTTAATAAAATAAATTATTGAAAACCTTGGGACTCGTAATAACTCCACCCTTTTCATTAGATTCTATACTAGAAATAGTTCTTCTGTATGTGACTTGGGCTTGAGTAATGCTCTACAGAAAATAACTCATTCACACGCACATTTGAAATTTTGATATTATTATCTAGATGAAAGATGAATTGGATTCGATTTATATTAGGCTAGGGTATGGGTATGTACCCTACTACCTAAATCCTAAATGCATTTTCATTTGTGTATGAATGACTCACATTGAACTTTTTTTCTAGAATATGACATTGAATTTCAATAAGGTACGTAGCTAGAAGGATGTAGTTTATACTACGGTATTTTCCTCATTTCTGTAAAGTTTTGAGTT
This sequence comes from Nanhermannia cf. coronata Gr-Ori-00579, assembly GCA_034699045.1. NCBI lineage: Eukaryota > Metazoa > Arthropoda > Arachnida > Sarcoptiformes > Nanhermanniidae > Nanhermannia > Nanhermannia cf. coronata Gr-Ori-00579. The sequence goes on from JAQIXA010000443.1 coordinate 37,703, forward strand.
CAAAAAATTACTCAAGGGAATTTAGTGTTGTTATATCATAAAGATAAGTCATAATAAGCGTACGCAGTACGCACAAGGGTTTTGAGTTGAAATTTTATTTCTAGAATTTGCTCAGAGAATATTAAATTGTTATATTTGGCTGTGCTGTGTGAGTTAAGAAATGAAATTTAGGGAGGAAAATGGGAATTGAGTTTGAATTTGAGTCATTTTCGCGTATCCTGTTTCTTTGAGCTTCTGCTACGAAATTATGGATGTAGTTATTTAGTTAAAATTTAAAGGATCTAAAGTATAGTGTCTTCGTATATAGTACTAGTAAAAAAGCATAATTTATAAATCTTTTAAATTCTAAAGTAGCAGGACACACACAGGAGCAGTTTTAAAGTTTTTTGGTTGCGTTTAGACGATGGGGAGTCGTGTCAAAAATGCAAGAGCTTCCTTATTTTAATCCATTTCTTTGAGAGTTTTAGCTTTAGCTCGAGTCTCGAGCCCTAGTTACTATAAGATGATAAGATATATTGCTAGTATGAGTATGATATGATGAGATTTTTTTCTGTAAAAGATAGATTAGTCAGATTGTAGTAGATCGAAGGCCGTCTTTTTAGCTTAAATAATAAATAAACCATATCATGGGGATATATTCATGATTTGAAATTTCATGGCTCTTTCAGCTGGCTTTTAGTAGGTAGTTGTGAGTTTAGGGATAGAAGTTTAGAGTTTATGAGCGAGGAAAAAATCGTATTATTATAGGTAGGTAGGGTATGTAGAGTTAAATGGCAAATTTTAAAAGGACCACCCTTGTGATATTTAGTCAGAGTCACTGCATAATATTATTTAATCTCATCACTTGTAGATACTAAATAGTCATAGATCTATGCTAAATAGATTGCATAGCTAATTAAGCACATGGTGTGAAATTTGAAATGATGAAAACGAGATTTTTTTTTATCCATTTACTACAAGTTTACGACCAAGCCAGGTATAGAGGCAAAGTCAGAGATTTCAGAGGGATGTAATAGAAAAATTAAAAACAATAGGTAGGTAGAAGTAGAAATAATTCTCTTTTCCTGAATTAATTCACCTTGTCTTTGTGACTCTGTGATGTGACGCAGCATTCTTGAGAAGTTAAGTAATTTAGGTAGGTAAGGTATATGATGCATTTAAGTATACCTAATCATAGTTATCGGATTTGGAGAGCGTCAACTTTTAGTTTTATCGACTTGAGAAATGATAGCCAATAGCAAATGAATTTAAATCAAAAATCGTGACCATCACGAAAGCCCACACTTGAATTTAAATTTCTAGAACCATTTATAGAGCTAAAAATGTAAGAAAATATGGCTAAATCTGAATACTTTTCTAGAAAGTTTTTGAATTGCAAAAATTTCAATTTATGCTTCTGTTCTTAGCTTTTAATTTATTTAGCTCTTCACTGGCTTGATATCAGACTCAAACATCAATGGACTTTTTGTGTGATTTTTGACTAAATTGGGTAAAAAGGAGCTTTCAAATCAGAATTTAAGAATTACAAAGGTATTAGATATTGCCCTTCCTTTTAAATGATTTTCAATTAGTGTGAGCTAATAATATAATATTTAAATATTTTTTTTTACCTAATTAGTATGCAGATTGCGTGGTTTTTAATTAGAAAGAACAAAGCAAAGGCTAAGGTTTAGATAACACTTGAGATTGAATAATGGTCTTTAGTCTTTATGCATATATTTTCGATGTTTGACCTTTTGACTAAATAATTATACTATTGGGAATACTTTCGCTTGCTCCTGACTCCTGAATTGTTCGATTGGGCGTTGAATAATCAAGATTTGACAGTTTTCTTGGATTTATAAAGGTAAAATGTACCTGTATGTTTTCGAAGTCGAAGTTAATGGATATATTACTGTGTTTCTGATTGTACTAGGTATACCAACTACTGTTATGTACTAGTATAGTAGCAAAATATTTAGATCTTGAAGTATGATTAAGAGGGTAGTACACACTTTTACACTCTATTCTATTAGTTTGATGAATTTTTGAATTTCTTTCTGAATGCGGTTTTATAACTATAGATTGGCATCATCATGGGTGAATTGTGTTTGCAATCGAAATGAACATTTACTCTGTTAATGATGCATTATATTATTTTTCAAATATTTACATACGGAATACAGATATGTGTGCATGCATGCATATGTTTGAGCTTTAAGAATTATGAATTAGACCATATGCATATGTGCATTAAATATTTGTAATGCATAGAAAATGTATTAAAAAATAGTCAACTCATTCGACTCAGTTTTTGTGTTCTCAGGCATAGTATACTCTATTTATTATATTAGGGAGATGAGAGCGGCGGATTGTTTGTATTTTCGGTTTTTTACTGACTCAAATATGTATGTATTTCTATTTCCCATCTTTTTACTATTACTCATTAAAATTACATATACCTATACAAGTATTATGTGTACTATTATGCTATTAAGAGCATCAGTACTATCTTTTTTTAATGGATTTGAAATGCTATCTTTAGCTTTTTTTGGATTTGAGAAATGTCTGTTGGCTTAGACTTAATGTTTTGGTCGTTGCCATTACAATTTTAGCTTTTACTTGAGATATAAATATCCTCTAGAACCATTAACAACTGTATACTCGTATAGCATTTATAGTTTTATGTGAAAGATAGAGTTTATGAGGAGATTGAATATTTTAGAGTTTTATTGGAAGGAAAATGATGATAAATATGGAAGGGGATGAAAAGTTGAGCTTTTTTTGTAAATTATTTCCAGGTGGTTTTTCCAAAACTGTTTTGCTTATCTTTGTTCTACTAGTAATAAAAATAAAATAGTCTGATAGTAGTGAGCTTAAAATTTTATTGTGATATGATATGATAATATAATGTAAAGGATAAGTAGGTATCCTATACATTGTACATAGGTATATGAAATGGATTTAAGTTTAAGATATGGGAGGGTTTTGATTTGATCTGTTTGGTGTTTCAGTCGAAATGTTCGACTGATTGGATGTATTGAATGATAAATATCTTTTTCGGTGAAGGGTGGATTTTTTTCCAGGCAGACTGGAGATTTAAAAAATACAAGCTGGCTCTTTAAATCTGTATTATAGAAATAAAAACTCAATATATTAATATAGGGCTATGATTCTATACTAGTTGAAGAGCTCTTAAAAATTTAATATTCTTTGTTCTCAAAGTCTTTACTAGTACTATGTAGTATCTAGTGTTTAGTACTTATTTTAGATTTTTTACTTGTGCATATTGAACTTACATTTGAAATATAAATGTATCTTTGATTCGATTGAAGGATTGAGATTTGAGATAGAAGATAAGAACTAAGGTACACCGTACTTACTATATTTATCTATATATTACTGGTTTAGTTCTAAAGTTATTGAAAGGACAATAGCAAAAGCAGCGACGGCATGTGGTTGAAAAATGCTTAAATGTTTAAATAAAGCTTGCTGACTATGGCTTTAGTAGCCCGATGAGATTCCGAGATTGGCCTTTGGAAAAAAAATTATTTGTAGATTTGAATTATGAGTATTTCTCCTCTAAATCTGGCAAAGGAAAGGGTTTTTTGGTTTGGCTCGTGGATATTGAAATTGAATAATAGAAAATGTTACCGGATACTGAATACCGATACAGGAAGGCAAAAAAATGTTTTTTATAATTTTTATTTTATTCTTCTCTGATATCTGTATGTATGAAATGGTGCGGTGGTTGATTTTAAAATAAAAATAAAAAAAGAAACAATTAGGTAGGGTAAAGAGGGATAAAATATTGAATAATGTATAGCTATGTGTGTGGGGGATAAATATATATCAAGTATCAAATCATAAAATTGTAAAATATCAAGAGTAAGGATCAAGCACTGAATAATATTGTTTGGTAGTATATGTAGTATAATAATCTCTTTGTTATGTCCAGGACCATGAGCCTGCTTGGGAGAGTTCAATTTGATTTGAGTATAAAATTTTATGAGCAGCTGACCAAAGACCAAAAAGTTTAAAGTAGTAGGTAGTTAAAAAAAATCTTTTTTCAAAAAATAGTAAAGAGATTAAATTGAACAATGCTCAATGCTCGTGCTGGATTGGGTAATTTAAAAATTTTCTATTCTTATTGCATTTTTATAATGGGTTTCTGTGTTCTCAAACTCAAAAGGGTTTTTAGTTTAGAGTTTAGATTTAGATGCGATGCGATGCAATTCCAGCAGTGTTCAATAAGTAGGTAGTTGGTGTTGACTGGTTTTTTGGAATTTTTGGTTATGGTTAGGTCAGTTGTTTGAAATTTTAAATAGTGGAATGAAGTATGACCTATAGTACTATTAAAGTACCTATATGTGTATCTGTAGTACCTATATGGATCGTATGTGTAGAACAAAGATTTTTTGAAGGGGTTGTTTGTTAGAATTTGGAATTAGAAATAGGATGTTAGAATGTTTTTAGATGAGATTTTTGTATGAGGGTGTAGGTGCTATTAGCTTTTAGAATAATCTATCATCAGTTAGTTCAGCAGTAGGGTAGGGTACTCAGCTGCTACAGGAACCATTGCCTAGGTCCTTACTTATTATATTGTGTAATGCAATCTATCACAATCGCTATGGACTATGGACCTTGTTGTTCTAGGGTATTAGTGCTAACTACAGAATATAAGGGATAGGATTTAATGAAAAAATCCTTTTTGAAATACCTAATCGGATATTCGGGCGTTTCCTTTTGGGTTGTATAAGTATACTATTAGCCTAGCCCTTTACCTCGTAACCCTTGAACTCTCATATACTATACGAATAATATTAATAATTTAACCACTAAATATAGGGGTTGGTTTGTTATACTCTACTACCTAGGTATTACTAACTACTAGGATTTGGATAAGCCAAAACTCAATTCTAGTTATTTTGTTATATTAGTAATCTAATTGAGTAGTATTTATTGATGGTCACTTATTTTTGGGTATGGGTCTGATTATACTTTTTGAGTAAAAATAAATTGATCTGCTTCGAGTTGCAGATCATATTGCTTAAATGGTTATAATTTAATGTTGACTTTGCAATTCATACCCTTTTTGCTTTTTCTCTCTTTACTTTTACCATCTGCTATGGGCCTAAGGGCCTTATTAGGTTAAGGCTTATATTATGCTTTGTGCTATTCTTAAATATTTGATCTGATCTTTCCTTTTTGTCTGATTTGATTGTTTGATTTTTGTGCTAAAAGCTTCTATTGTGTAATTTGAAATTTGTATTGAGTATTGATCCTTTTGGTAAAGTGATGTTGGCAATCAATAATTTCCTTTTATTCTTTTGTTTTACAGATCATGAGAATTGGTTCGGAAATGATGAAATTTTGGGACCATTAGCGATATCGATAAGGAGAATTGACTGTCAAGCTGAGCAGCAGCAGAATAATCTCCCATGTCCTGATGGAAAAGAGGGCACACCACCTCCAAATCAAAAATATATGTATCGACTTATTGTTCGAAATGTTGAGGTTAGTTTACATTTACATTTGTTAATATTTCAAAAAATTTCTAAATCTGGGTGCTTTATGCTTTATGAATTTATTGTCAAGTTTATAAATCATAAGCATAAGTAATGCATAGAGAATTCAGTTTATATTTTTGAATAATTAACTCTATACAACAATTTTCAATTCACACACTTGTCTAATGAAGCGAATCAAAACCACATTAGCAAAAATTTCAATTTCATTTCATATGACAGCAGCAACCAGCGCCTATGGTCTCGATTGTATTGTTGAAATGCTAAATGAGATGAAATTTGGTTCTGTTCCTTCGCCGCCTTTGCGGTTGATGTTGATAATAATTT
>JAQIXA010000444.1:0-43514 GCA_034699045.1 Nanhermannia cf. coronata Gr-Ori-00579
GAGGTATTAAACTAGTTGGTTTCAGTAATTCACTTAAAATGTCATAAAATGGTAGTCTTTTAAGTTTGATATCAGGACATATAGGCATTGTAATCGACGAAATTCCAGGAATTTTTAGTGAAGAACAGTTAAATGGATTTCGCCCCTATAAACAATAAAAGAAAAATTTTTTATAGATTACCTCTTAGACTTTACTTAAAACTAATAAACTGGCAATTTGCTCACCGTTAAAACTTTGTCCGCAGCACCAGCATACCCAGAATTACTTGTATTATAAACTCCATTTGATATAAATCCCGATGATAGCAGGGTATTTTGTTGATAAACTGAGCTCGCTGTTTGCTGATTTAGACTTGACATATTGGTCAACCTATTCACAATTTTAAAAATTAGAAAAATGCTTTATCAATGAGAAAAATACAGGAAATTCTAAGCACTTACTGAATACTTCTGTAAAGTTCACGAACTTTTGAGATAACATGAGTCGGTTTATTTTTAATTAATTCTAACGCTCTAGCTTGAAGCTCGTTTTTCCTCCCCGTCTTATTTTTTCCAGCATAGGCTAAAAATGTCTGAAGTTCAGTCACTCGAAAGGCCATTACCATAGTCTATTTCAAATTAAGAAAATGTAATATAATGCAAATTAGTATTATAGATTAGTTAAATTACGTAAAAATTTTAGATAGTTTTAAGATCAATTTGCATAATATTCTGATAACATACCCTTAGTTCAGAATCCATTGTAAATTAGTTTATTGTGGGCACTTTTAAATAAATTAATCAACCTAAAAACAACAAAATCATTTATTTAATTTTATTAGGTAGATTTAATAGGCATATTTTTTTACCAACAATTTTAAAAAGCATCCATTCACTTTTAAATAGTCTAATCTATGTATTTTATATGTTACAGCTTGCTACACTTTACACAATGCAGCTTCAGCTTTGAAAATCCTAGTCTTAACCTCAGTATAGCATGCATTTTACTTGTAAAATTGAGGTCAAAATCTGAGTTTTACAGAAATGAAACTAAATTAAAAAAAGAATCGATCATTTATATTTATATCAGAGGTTAGAGACAGAGACCATAGACTTGACCAAAAAGTTGCATAATGTATAAGGTACTTAGGTACCCATTATTATCATCTCTATCTCTGTAGTACCTATTGCCAATTTAGTAAAAATTACAATTAAAATTAGATAAAAACTTCTCTAAAAAGTTTTTAGAATATAGAATTACATGGCTCATTCATAACATGAAAAAATGTAAAATTAAAATATAATGGCTACCACTTGACATGACACCCAAAAGCCAAAAGGGGCGACAGTTAAAAAAAGTATAAAAATTCCTATTTTCAAGGCTCAAGGTGACATTTTTATCGAGTTTTACATTCTAATCTAAAATAGGTATAGGTAGGTACTTTATACAGAAATTGTACCGTAATTATAATTACAATTTATTACTAATTTAACATATATAGGTACTTACTTTAGACTTTAGATTATGATGTGACCAAATCCTTAACAAATTGACCTTGACCTCAACAATTTTAAAAATTACAGTTACAAATTACATTTTAACATTTTAAATCACTTTTATGATCCAAATTTTTTTGTAAAAAAAACTGTCAAAACTTTAGGCTATACTTTTAGTACCAATTGTGTAGAATTTACTAGATTTTGGGATAGAAATCTAAAACAATTAACTAACTATTTGAAATCTTATTACGTAATTTTTAGAAAAATTTTTCTGTCAAGTAAAGTAGACAAAATCGTAATCTATAATTTCTAGAAAATTTTTGGCTAGTCGAGGTGGAGGTGGAGTCTAATGAGAAAAGGGGTGGAGTCGAAAAACGAAAAATCGAACTGGTTGGTGAATAATTGGCGCGAGGTCGAAATAGCGGTATTTAGTGAGGATATTAAAATCACGGGGCTTGTTGAGATAACGTTAACGGTCATTAGATGGCATCCAATGACCTTTTCAACGGGGCTGGACCAAGCTTTGGGTTCAACGAGGTCCTATTGATTGAACGTTAGCGATAAAGGCTTTATAAGAGCTCATTATAATTTTAGCATGCTTTTGCTATGCAAATTATTTCATTTTTTTGCATGTAAAAAACCACGATTTGATTGGTTATTGAATCATTAATTGTTTACCTACCTGCCTGTATTTTTACTTGTACAGAATTCTGTAGATTGTAGGTATTTTATGTTGTAAATGCAATGTAAATCTCCAGTATTTTTTGTCATCTGACTAGTGAGACTAGTAATCATCAGAGAAAAGTCAAATTTTGGTCTCATTTTTAACCAGTATAGCAAGTAAATAAAAAAAAAATTCAAACTAAAGTATGCAAAAATTTCTTATAAATAAGAATTGAAAGCATAAGCCTTGGAAATGAATGGAGATTGAATCTAGAATAGAATGGAACTTTTTGAAAATTTCAAAAATCGGAGTTTTTTTTCAAAATTTTCAAAAATCTCAAAACTTATAGGATTTACGTTACGATATAAATTGTTATTTAATTTTAATACGTAAAAGATCGCATAATATCAGTAAAATTAAATAAAGGAAAGTACATTCACATCTTTGCATTTCTGATGCATACCCTATATTCATTGAATATAGGGTATGTACTATATGTACACTATGCCTAATATATGTGAGATTATTCAACTTTATTAATCAGTATCATATAATTAAACAGACGACAGACCTCTAGACTCTAGATCAAATTGAATATTTGTTAAAATCCATAAAACTTTCAAAACTTCATTTTTGCAATGGCATTATGCAATATTTTTTTTATATCTTATGGTTTATGATATGAGCAAAAATTCGCAAATCTGATGCTAAAATAATAATAACTATTGTAATGTAATGATATGCAAAATCAAAAAATTGAATTGAGTTTTTGTTAATTTTTTTAAATTTTATTTTGATTTGTAAACAATTTTTTTTGACAAATTTTTATTTTTAAATATTTTTATTAGTAGTAATATAATGAGCTTTTTTGACTGATTTTCAAAAAATTTATATTGTTTAGCTATCGAAAATCGAAAATTCCAAAATATGTAGGATACTAGCATTAAATTTTTAAATTAATACAAGGGAATTGGTATTAAAAATCATTGAAGCAAATTAAAATTCTATACTTATTAATGCTAATTCAAAAAACAACCCGATTTTGCAAAATCTTGGAAAATTCCTACTGAAAAGTGTTAAAAAATTGATAAATATTTCAGGTAAAAAATCTCCTGTATTTCTACTCATTAAGTATATCCAAAAAGTTTCAAAAATTTCAAAAAAAATTTCAGATTTTCGATAGTGAACTTATATAATATACCCTATATGTTTATATAATATTACTTTTATAGAGACTTATCTTACCACAATATTTTAATTACTTAATTTTTCGACAATGTTCATTATTTATACTTGGAATTAAAGTATAAATATTATGTAATTCATTTGACATACATTATGCAAGTGATTATCTTTTAGTATATCATATTTATAGTTAACATTTAATTAATTGAATTGTGTAACAATATAAAAAATCCTAAATATAATTTATATTTATGTAATCATTATATTATGTACAATATCATTCACACTTTTTGAGAGTTTTTAAAATTTCGATTTTAGACCTATATAGAGTAGAATGTACAATTTAATTTAAATTATGATTATAAGTAAAGTATTTACATTAAAAGTAATTGCATTTTTGGATTTTGCAACTTTTTCGTTTACATTTTTCAAAGCTCTGAATTAAAATATTTTTCGTGTAGTGAGAGTACATACACTCAATCCAATTAAAATTTATAAGTGTATCATTAATAGTTATAGACAGACCAGCTGTCTAATTGCATTTTAATTAACATTTAATTCATTCGATTCAATCAATACATACATAATATAGTCATAATAGTCTAAATCGTAGTCTAATTAATTAACTTAATAAGTTTATGAACATATGACTTGTCTTCCTCAAAAAATGTTTACTAAATCATTAGAATTAAGTGTATTTCTAGACCTAGTACAATATGAAATATGTATTTAAGCAGGTAATGAGTTCTTTCACTTTTTGATAATCACTGAATTTATTTTCTACTACCAAAAGTTACCCTTTTTAGAAGCAGTTTTCTTATTTCAATTTTCCTTTTGAAATCCTAGTTTACGTTCATTATAATAGAAACGAAATTTAGGATTTGAAATTGGGAATTTGAGATATGAAAACCACTTTTAATCTACCTACAGAAAGTATCACTTATAAAATTCGCTAATTAGTTATTAAACACCTTTTTCTCAGCACCTTTACTAAAACTCATTGATTTGGATCTTTTTGAACAAAAATTATCAGCATTATTTACTTGTAAATTTCGAAAAACATTCAAAAAAACTTTTGGTTTTGAAAATGTTCTGTATTTTCGGGTAATTAGATTTGGAATATTATAGTTGTATAAAGTTATGAGCAAATTTTTTGGTAAAAAAAGCTAAATTTTTGGCATCATTCAAATGTCATACTTATATGTATATTGGCAATTAAGAATTCACTTTTCTTATGTCTTTCTTACCTAATCTAGATAATAAGAATCGAGATTTTGACACAATTATTGGGATTGAATTGGGATTGAAAATTATTTAACTAGTATACTTACTATTAGTAGATTATTATCAAAGAGTTTTATGTGCGTATCATTTTATAGTTTATTCATTTATCGAATCGATAGTTCAGCTTTCGAAAATTAGACCCAATTTCACAAGTAAAATTGGGCCAAAATTCGGTTCTTCTGAACTGATCCTGAATTAAATGAATAAACCTTATCCTAATCCTAAATAATTGTGTAGGATTTTCCCATTACATAATTTAATTTAAAAAATGGTTCAATGAAAGCACCAAAATATGCAAAAAACTTAACTTTTGACTTTTCTTTTGACCATCAATCATACCTGAAAATCACACAATTCACAATTTAACAACCTTAAATATTCTATTTTAAATACTCTATAATAACTTATACTAAAGATTGACAGTTTGTGTTCGATTCACTTCGAATTCAGAATTCGGAAATATATATTACATATTTGAAATATGCCTTAATTTTTGAAGATTTCCTAAACCTAGATTTCTTAAATCTAGATTTCCCAAACCTAGAATTTCTTATAGATATTTAGTAAAGTGAAAACAATTTTTATATGAAGATTTATATCATAGAATCATATAGCGATCTTTTTTTTTGGTAGGAAAATTGAGCTTTTTTTTTAAGATTTGAGACCCTGCCTATGCTTTTTTGTCCTTAACTCTGTCCCATATAAATATCAAGTAACTTAAATTACATAATTGAATCTGTAAGTATTTACCTTAATTATAAATGCTTTGCACACTTAACCTAGTATAATTTCTTGGTCTTAATTATTATTGTTTGACAAAGTACACCACAATTCATGTAGTTTTTAACCTTAAGTTATACCTTGTAATTATCCTTAAGTATTACAATTACAATGCAAAAATTTTGATTTTTTCCAATTATTTTAGTTATAAAAAGTTTATTTTTAAAGGAATTCATTGCAGTTCAATTAGCTTTCAAGATTTTAATGGTTTCTTTATATAGTTGTAGTAGAGAAGATCGATTAGAATAATTTGGGATAATTTTGAGCATAAATTATAATGCGAGGTTTTTCAATATGTTTCTCTCAGTTTTTGAGTAAATTAAGCACTAGAGAGTCAAGAGATTCAAAAAACGGAGATTTTTTAAGCTTTTGATAAGAAAATTATTTAAATTTGCACCTGCGGCTTATACATAAGGTAGGGTACTACTATAGTAGTAAGTACCATACCAGGAGGTACTTTGAATATTTTTTTAAGATGATAAAGTACTAGTCAGTATATTAGGTATCTTAAGACAAGGATCTTTCAAATTGAGCTCGAGATTTATGTCAAGATTTGAAATTTAAATTGAGTACCCTATACCTAAGATAAGTAATATTTTAAGCTTATAAGAAAAGAAATTAATTATATTTACAATACAAGTAAAGGTATATTTTAGAATTTAATTATAAATACTAGGGGTAGATTAGGGATAGTTCTAATACTTCTTTTGAATTTGACAGTCTGTTTTCTGATGAACCAGTTGTTATTTGATCCAGAATATGTCAAGAAATTTGCTTGAAAATATCCAAGATATTTCAAGATATCGGATTGAAATTGACTGATTCATCCGAAAACAGATTGTCCAAATTGAAAAAATGTATCTCTCTCAACTATCCCTGATCTACCCCTATTGGTATACTTAAGTAAGTAAGGTGATTATAATATCAGTATAACATACATAGAAAGGATTTAGAAAAGATCTAGATAATTAAATTTACTTTCTCAAAAGTATATCTAGACATACATATATAATACTGAGCAATTACTTTCGGGTCAATTCAATTTTGAATTTTGAACCCTTTTTTGTTACTACTAATCATAACAATTTTAACAATAGATAGACGAGACCATACAATTAATACACATGACAATATAAGAGTAGTAGGTGCAAAATTTGTGCAAAAATTCATTTAAATTAGTTACAAAAATACTTTCACTAATCTTAAGATAGGTGAATAGATTTGAAATTTGAAATAGAAAAGTAAAGTTTTGCAAAAATTACTTTCACTTTCACACTACTAGTAGACCAAAAGTGATTTTGTGCAAGAATTAGATAGAATTTAAAAAAATTTCTATTTTTATAATTTAAAGTTAAGGGGGTTAGGGTAGGGTACTCATACTTATGTGTGTAATGCAATTTAAATTTCAGTTTATCGTGAGAAAAGACACATTTCTTTCGGTTGACTGTTTTTGACACATGACATTCATTTCTTAGCTCTTTTTTTAGGTCTCAAGTCTCAAGTTTCCGAATGGGAAAAATAAAGTTTGATTTAGAGAAATGTAATAACTAGTTCTAGTTCTGTAGTACTTGGACTAGTAGGTATAAAGTTTATTATACAAGTTATGATGTAGAATGAACAAACTCTTGGTAGAAATCATGAAAGAGAGATTAATGTTGGAAAGATTGAGAAAAGAATTTGAAAAAGTGACTATGTCCTATGTCTATTGTATTTGGTGTAGGACGAGTATGGACATAGTGCATTACTTTTTAAGACACTATTATTACTTATAAACTATAAACTAGATTTTTACACGTTTTTGAGAAAAAAATCAAATAATAATCATATGAAAGGGACATGATAATAAATTAAGGAGCATTATAGTCTGATATGAAATAAAATCGTCAAGACCATAATAAGAAAGACCTTTAAAAGATAGAAAAATTGTTCAAATAAACCACTAGATTTCATTAAAATTCCCCAAATATTGGCAAAATAGCGATTGTTTGTGATTTTTTTAGTCTCCAAGAGAAGGTTAATGAATTTTGGTATAGTTTATTCAAATTCAGTTCTGAATCTTTTCATTTGTTGATTAGTAAAATTAAGTCCAAAATCTGGTTTATCAGAACTAATATAATTAAGGAAAACAAGACTATTTTTATAAAAAAAGTTAAAGTAATGGAACTCAATTATGTATCTACTAATTGCAAAAAAACTCGATTTGGATTTCGAAAAATTTATATAACTCTAAAACATATAAAAAAAATTTCAGAACAATCTGTATAGTAGGTCTAAAAATTTCAAAAATTTTCCAAAATTTTGAAGTTTTGGAATAAATGTCACAAACTTATGATCACTTCAATATCCTGTAAATATTAAAATATGTTTCTTTGATAAATAGGCAATAATGGAGGATATTATACGCCTTTTGAATACGAGTAGTATAGTTTTGAAAATCCTGAATTCTTGAAAATCCAGGCTAACAATGCAATGAGTAAAACTGATGGGTATAATTTGATATTTGTTTTAAAACTACATAGCCTGAAGGTTCTTGACAAAATTCTACAATAAAATAATGAGCTCAGAGAGACTTCACTTCACTACTATCAGTGTAGTAGTAGTAGTTTCTACTTATGGTAAGAGATAAATTAATTTTTAATAACTTCTTTTGCTTGCTCTCTGTTTAAAATTTCTCAAAACTCTCTCAAAACTCAAGTTTGTGTGTCTCATATGAAATATATAATTCAACTGTATTTTATTCTACTTCTACTGATACTTCTACTTCTACTGATACTTATTCCAAATTAAAGTGTGCTTTCAAAACTTTAGAATTTTATCCTAATTTTAAGAATAGTTAGGAAAGACCCTACTGGTATAATAACTTTCTACAGTCAGTCCTTAAGGAATTTCTATTCTGTATAGTTAGGTAGTAGGTATAAGTAGGTACTTATATCAGTAAAAACTTAAATTCAGATAAATGTCTCATATTTTGAGTTTTGACTTTGAATTTTTCTCTCAAACTTTTTTTTTTGAACTTTCTTGCTTTCAAAGCAGATTTAAACAAAGTATTAAAAAACCAAAGGATATATAGGTAGGTACATACCTACATAATATATAGGTATGTAATAGGTACATACCTAGACCTAGGTATTGGTATATAGTAGGTACTTTTGAGTAGAGATAAAATCGATAATAATAAAATATTATATAAAAGTTATAGTGTAATTCAAATAAATCATGATTTTTCTTACATGGATTTTCCAAATTCCTCAATTTTACAGTATAAGTAGTGGTAATATAATAAATTTAAATCCTCAAGCTTTCCTTTATAGTCATATATCTAGACCTAGTGGTACTTATGATATACTAGCTGTGCTAGTAGTACTTGTACAAAGTACAGATGCAAGTCCTTCAGGAATTTTTTGAAAAAAAAAATGTAGAACATTTTGAGTCAAAGCAATTATTTGAATTTTTCAACTAGAAGAATTTGATTAAAATCCTCGAAATAAAAATCCTACTATCTGTAGTTTCATTTCTCAAAGAATTTCAACAAAAAAAAAGACTTTTTATTTGAAGGATTAAATCTTTTTTATCGTCTATACTGTACTTGTACTGTATATATTATATATGGTACTTGTATTAAATGTCCACCTTTTGAACCTAAAAAAAACATAAAATAAATGCCCGAATCAATATTTATTAATATGAGATTGAAAGAACTTCAAAAGTACTGGTATGATTCAAGTTATTATTATTATGAAATCTAATACCTTCAAAGTTTCAAAGTAATTGAATCTTTTGATAAATACAGAATAAACAAAAAATATTTCTTTTGAAATGACTCGAAAAAACTCGAATTCGAATCATCAAAGTACCTACCTTACCTACCTATATATGAAATAAATATTGAAAAATCTCAAATTTTTTTTTAGAAATAAGTACCTACATCTACTCGTAGATACTCGTATGTAAGTATCTATGCAACTTTGCATTTTAAAATTGAATAAGTAGGGACTACCTATATCTAAACCAATAAATTCCGAGTCTCAAAAGAGATGAATGAAAAATAGATATTTCATTTAAATTGTACAAATTGTACAAATTTCATTTCAAGCCAAACTAATTTGCTAAATATGGCTTTAAAACATGGGTTAAAAAAAGAGTATTTCAAAATTTCAGACATTGATAAGTGTATGTCATTCTTTTAAAGTGCTTTTTTTCTTGTATATACTTAACTATGAACTTGTATATACTACTGGCACTTGTACTTTGGTATATAGGACAGAAAAATATCCATGAAAAAGTGTGAAATAGTTTCAACTCATTAAATGCATTAATCAAGTAGGAAAAGTTCTTTCAAGATGTCTGACTTTTCTTCTCCAGTTTTCTAATCTCAAAACTCTTGTGGATAATTTCGGCTATTTTTTTTTGGAAATTTGGAATTTGGACTTGGACTTGAAAGTTTAGATACTTTATCTAAATGAACATTTTATATCCCAAATTTGTAATAAAAGTATCAGTATATCTGTATAATGAATATTCCAAAATTGTGAACTTTTTCAGCTTTCTGTTAGTTATAGCTTTGAACACAATGAATTCCTTAAAAAGGCAGAATTGTCGTAGTTTATATTATAAGATTACATATTTAAATTGTAAAGTTTAAGTAGTATGTAGTTGTAGTAAAAATGATGATTTTTGATGAGATTTAGATTGAAATTTTCTGTGAAAAACTTTAGTTGACAATGACATGGGGTGCCGATAGTAGGACTGCAACCGTGGCTATATAAATTAATTAAAAATATGGTTAAAATGGTTAAGATTTTTATTTTAAAAAAATTTAATTTATCCAACCAATAATTGTGAAAGCTGAGAAGACAAATAGACAAATCCGATCGACAACCATTGCTGCAAATTTCCAGTCCGCAACAATTTCCGCATCTTCTTCAGCTTTTTTCATTCGAGCAGTGATAAAGCGTAATTCTCGTAGAATTGATTGAAGGTCTGAAATAATTAATTAAGTATTTAAATGAATTATTGTCAATAGATATTTTATTTAGTTAGTCAAGGCTGATTCTGAAACATGGAAAAACCGACTGATCGAAAGACTATCTCATCGCAGAAAATAACAATAAGTGAAATAACATGGCATAACATGGCTAAAAAGCTTAGAAAAATTAATTGACTGACTAAAATTTAGGTCAACTAACTTGAAATAACAAAGAAATTAAGTAAAATGATTAAAATTATAATCAAAAAATGTATTTTTTCTATCAGTCGGTCCTGTACCATATAAGAGCACAAATTAGTAAATAATTTCACTCAAGAAAAATATCGTAATTTATTTTAATATGGCTTTTTTTTGAAAATTTTACATTCATAAAGTTGGCTCGTATGGCAAATGGCATTGCGTTAAAGTTAAACATTTTTTCAATTAGGAATAAGGCGTGATTTATACCATTTTAAAGGTAATATATTTTGTATATTTTGTATATTTTTGGAATGGTCCTGAATACCTCTTTGAGCCATGACACAGGATGAGGACATGTCGGTTTCCATGCGAAGGTATGCAGAAGAAGATCGAACGTCATCGTCCATGTCCAGGACGTTTGCGAGAAGGGACTTTGAGGATCTTTCTCGTATGTCTTGCATCGCCTTCATTTTTTGGTCCAGACGAAGCGTCTTACGCGTTATTTTCCTACCTGGACGGCTCATTCGAAGGACCCTGTAAAAAAATATTCAAAATTGTCAAGTTTTACACATACATAATATTCTTCTTATCCTTAAGTTACTACACTTTGACCACAAAAAGAAATTGTGATCAACAAAATGTCAAAGGTAAAACAATCAAAAATACTAATCGCAAATATTATTTAGTAAAATAATAAGTTAGTTAAAACCACAAAGTAACTAAAATTTATTTAAGAGATCAAATACAAAATTTTGTGATAAACGGCTCAATAACGTTGTTATTTAAGTTATTAGATTAGGTAATTATCTAGGACAATGACTTATCATTATCATATATGTACTAGGTAGGGTACTTAAGTACTTGGATAATAATTATTAATTTTTTACAAAAGTATATCTCTACTCAATATTTCTCAAAATATAGGTAAATAACTTACCAAGGGAGAAATGATAGAAATAGAGTTTTTATCTGAAATGAAAAAATGATTAAAATAAGTTTTACTGATAGTTATTCAATTTATTTAGAACTTGTCAAGCTTCCTATTCCTGAAATGTAAGTTTTATTTATTAGAGTACAACTTTTTTAGTTCCTGAATCTTGAATTTGCATTTTCGAATATTTCAGAGAGTCCTACTATCTATCTTAAAAAATATAGTAGTAGGACTATAGTAGTAGGACTTTACTAGTAGGTATGATTCATATACTTTGTATATGTACCTATTATACCGATAGAAAAATTTTTTAGACTTTTAGAAAATACCTAGATAAAGCATCTTTATAGTTTTTTTGCTACTTTTAATATTTTTCTCTGATGGATTTTGGCATTGGTATTGGTATTGGCATCTCAATCGTTTTTAACTATCAAACCCGTCAAAAATCATTTGATCTGACAGCAAAGTGTTTCAAAATCTATTTACTTCTCTCAATATAAATATACTGTAGTAGGTACCCTACTAGGTGTATAAATAAGGAAATTTGCATTTTTCTTTGTACCTACTAACCATAAAAGAAATGCTTAAAAGATCATTTCCCTTAAGATTTATTCACAATGTATAAGTAAGGTATGGAAAAGCTTTTAGAATATTTTCAAAAAAATTCCCAAAGGAAGGATATCTTATTTTATATCCGTACTTATTCATTCAAATCTTGTTGTTTTTTTTAAGATTCAAATTATTTTAGTACCTACCTATCTCATCTCTTTTAAAAAGTACAAACATTCTTTCTAGAAAGTTCTAAAATATCTATATCTATAGTATAGTGTTAGTCTAATATAGGTTCAAAAAAATGTGAGACTTACCCACGGTGGCATTTCGTGCATACTAAAATAAAAATTAGAAAAAGAATTACAATTAAGTATCTAGTTACGAGTACAATTCTAAAATTCTGATTTGGATGATGTACCTGGCAGTACGATGATGATAGTTAAGGACGACTACAGTGAGCTGTGACAAAAAATTTATAAAATTTTACAGTCTATCTCTTTGAGTTTTTGAACTGAAAAAAAAATTTTTTTTGAAGGAACTGGATTCTTACCACCACAGAGGAAGCTACCTATAATTTCGAAAAATGTCATTTTTAAACCATCATCAGTATCAGGTATTTCAATATTGTCATTTAAACGAGTTGACTTTTAAAAACTGAGATTTCAATCTAAATTCTGAAACTTACCATGAACATTATACAATTGAAGTAAGTTCCTACAATAACCATTCAAAAGATTAGCATAATTTGTACTACTGATATAATTTGTGACATTTCTAATTCTAATTGAATAAAGTGAAAAAAATATATAATAAAAGCGAATATTTAAGGGAGGTTTACTATACAGTATGATAGCAAATTTCAAAAAATTGTACCTACATGGTTTAAACGGGTAAGAAAAAGAGAACCAAAATGTTGAAATCAAGATTAGATCAAAAAATGTAAACTAGTATTATTCAGGTACATTCAAATAACAGTCAAAAAAGGCAGATTTTTGATTTTATAGCAAAAATTAGCTCACAATTACTATTCTATATATCTGTATAAGGTAGTTACGATTACAAATAAATTTTGACATTCAAAATTCAAACTCAAAGCTACCTTTTAGGTAAGGTATAAATATTTCACTATTTATTTCGATTTTTGATTGAGTGAAAGTGATTGAATATGTTCAGGCAAAGCGAGCAAGCAAAGTTAAGTTTAATAGTACAATAAAATTTCTTTATAAAGTACATTTGAGATAAATTCTGTACTAAAACCTTATCTATATATACACCTATCACTTGTTATATTGAATTTTAAGAATTAGTACACGCATGTACAAGCAATGCCAATAGATAGAATAGCAGGGTCTTGTGTATAAGTATGATTAATAAATGCGATTGATCTATGAGATATTTTTATTAAATTTTACTATCTTTATTAATTTATCATGGCGATATTCTTTCTCAATTTTTAATTTAAAATTTCAGATTTTGCCCATTTGATTAGGCATTACGAAATTTAGAATTTCGAGAAAAGTGAGAATATCATCCTTAAAGTTAATAATTATAATTAACTTTTTTGATTTGACTTTTTATGATCCCAATGACCTTAAAATTAATTTGAAAAATAAGTTGGGTGCTTTCTTCTAATGTAGGACAGAAAGAATTTCTTTGAAATATTATTAGTTTTCTTGGGCTCAAAGGATATCTATTTAGGGAAATTCATCTATAAACTTTCTCCTACAAATTTCCGTTTTTAGACCTACGAATTAAGGAATGTCTTCTACTTATTAATGTTGAAAATCATTAATTTAATACATACAGATACAGATACAGCAATATTTTTTGTTTTCAATTTCTACAACATATCTGTATTTGGAATTGCCTTACAGTTATGATCAGAATTTGTTTTTAATCGTTTTTAACAATGGTGCATTATTACTTTCTGGGTCATAATGTAATGCACAATTTAGCTGGACAATTCCGTGAATTTTTACAATGATAATATACTTTTGCACCAGAGAGATTCTCTTGTTTGTAGAAGTACCATCAAAGTTTTTCAGATTAAACAAAAGATTTTGCCAGCTTTGCACTTTCAAAACACTGAATTTTATTATAATCTAAACAATCACCCTTTTTTATCTTAACACTAACATCTTGGCTAATCTTACTAAAACTCAACTCACTTTCCTCTCAACTATAATTATTTAAAACTTGTGAATTTATTTTTATAAAAAAAAAGTCATTTAATAAGACTAAGGATGAGACTCGTACTAATACAAAGTTAAGAAGTAAATGAAAGACAAAAGACGATTTGTCGAAGAATCTTTCGAAGAATATTCTTGAATTCATTTCATATAATAATATACAGATATTGGTATAGGTATACCAATCAACAAAAAGTACTATCAATAGTCTTTAGTATCTACCTACATGTATAAATGACTAATTTTCTAATACCTACGAGTATACTACGGATTGTTAGTCATAAATATAAGAAGCCAATTTGTAAACAGATTATATTATCAAACCTTGAGAAAGAGATATATACACTAATTGGGGTATTTCACGATTATCAGTAGGTACCTAATTGAATTTTAGAATTTAAATATTTTTTAAAGATATTATTGTTTTCAATAGAAAGTACACCTAGTAATACCTACCTACGGTTACGGTACCTACCACTTTTGATTGGGAGATCTTTGTAAAAGACATCATTATATCTACATTCTACAATTACCAATATGACTTGAGAATAAAGACGGTTATTTCTAATATCCGTAGTATAAAGCAAAATTAATTGGCAAAAGTCTGAAGAATCCTCATTATTAGTTTACTAAAGGTTTATTTATTATTTTCATAAACATAATGTAGCCTACCTACTACTATCCATGAGTATTATTACTGATATGGTACTTACAAATTATGGAAAAATACCGACTTTTTGATTGTACCTAAGTATGTATTTTGAATATGATTTTAATTAGGTACAAGGGTATTAGACTTTACAAAGGTACTTAAGTATACTACTGATAGTACTCGTAGTACTATGTTCCTACGCAAATTAATTAGCTAACCTACTGATATCTATTATGCATGTTATTCAAATACTTCAAAAGTCTCTCTACATATCAGCAGATTCATAATAAAATTCTCATCTTACTCGTACTTAAAAATATTTCCTCGAGCCAATTATTTAAGCTAATAATGTTTGTATTTTCCTTTTTAATTAAGGTACCTAACTACCTACTTAGAATTTGAATACTTTGATGCTTATTATTTTTGAACCTTATTTAGAGTAGGGTACATACTCGTAAATATACATTTTTTGAGCTTCTTTTCAATATTTTAATGATCTACGTTTGCTTTGAAATTTTGCGTTTAATCAAGCAGCAATATAAGCAGCTCTTGAAATTCTTGAAAAAGTGAATATACCTACATACACTATAAGTACTAGGTACTTTGTATATAAGCAAAAAGCAACAAGGCAAAGGCAAGCTAATAAAAATTAATTAGATAATTAATTACTTTCTCCCTGTATAAGTGATTCTGCCTAAAAATCTAAAAGATTGCTTTATATCCAAAGGTACCTAGATTTTAATTGGATAAATATACTACTATGTACTACCTACTTATTACTACTCGTACATAGGTAGGTAAATAAGTATGTAAAAAAATCGTGATGGTAAAAAGTGCTTGGTAAAAATCTCGTGGTAAAAAAATTGGTGAGCAGTTTTGCACACAAAAAATTGCCAAAATATAAAAAAGCACTTTGTTTTTAGTGCTTTTAATAGATCTTATAAGGTTACTATACTATGTATAAGTACAGTAGTATTAACTTGATTAAGGTAAAAGTATTATATTGGTTTTGTTTTTTCAAAAAATGCAAAAAACTCCAAATGCATACGAGTACTAGACTACTGTCTTTTTGCGAGATATTTTACTTACTTTGATTAAAAAGTACAAAATGCATCATTTCACAAAAAAAACATTCCAAAAAAATTCAATTCTTGTATACTAATACTAGAACTGGTTTAAAACACTCGACTATTCTACTTCAGACCATTCAAAAATTCAATTCAATCAACGCTTTTTATTGGTTTATTAGAGTTGAGTGAGAAACAAAAAAAATTTGTCAGTTTGTTGTTGTAATTGGTCTGTCATTTTGTAAAAATGATTCAAAATCAAAAACAAAAAAACTGTTAAAAATTGTTAACAAAAAATCGATGAAAAAACTTCAAAAATTGTATCTTACCATCAAGTATCAAGTTGCTTAAAATCTTACAAAATAGTACCAAAAATTTGTACCTTAAAAACATAACTACCTAAATGTAGGTTAATAAAAAATCTTAAAATTTGTGAATTATAGCGTGCATATTCCAAGTATTGATTATACTTGTAGGTCTAGGAGACTTAAAATGTCAAAATTTTAGAAAAACCGGCGATTTTGAACTCCAAAATCTATGCGAAATTCCTAGATATAGGAATTTATAAAAACCTAAATCTTAGCTTTTAAAGGCATTTGTGATTTCTGATTCTTTTATAAGAATTTGTCTGTTTTAGTGAGCTTTAATTAAACTATTTGAAAGTATGTTTAAAGTATATTTAAATGACAATAGCAGATGCTTTTAGTACGCATTTATATAGTACTAGTACGCTTTTAGATTAGTTATTTTGTAGAGAAAAAAGTGCTAAAAATATTTCAAATCTAGTAAAAATGTACTTGAGTTAATTTAAAATTCAAATTACGAGTAATTGCTTTGATTAGCAAAAAATGTACTACTTTTATTAGTAAAAGTTGTTGATGTAAAAATAGCAAATATTTGCTTCGAGTGATCGTGTTGTTCTCTTGAGTCAAAAAAGTGATTGGAAATTTTGGTTAATTAAAAAAAATGTGATTAATTTTTTTAATTAAAAAGTGATTTATATAAGGGCATTTATAGTGTGTGATTTAAAATGTACCTAGTAGTGGAATCGCTTCACTAGTCTTTGGAAGTAGCTCACTGAATGAGACCATAAAATCAATTTTTTTATCAAAATTTTTTCAATAATTATAGTGTATTATATGAGTATTTTAATATGTATAATGTGTAATTTAGAATATCGTGGAAACCTGAGGAGCATTGAAAAAACTGTAAGGGATAGTAGAATCGTCACTTCTGAAATACATAAAATATAGGCAATAAAATAAGTACTAGGTACCAGTACTAGTGTTTGTGATTGATTTTTCTACTCCAAGTCTGATAAAAATTTGAAAGTTAATAATTTTAATATGAGTGAAATTGTTGATTTCTTCAAGAAATTCAGTATTTTTTGGCCTATTTACTCTGTATATGTAGGATTCTCTGTAATTAAAAAACTAATTAACTTTTTTTATTTTCAAAATGATTTATTAGGTATGATCATTTCTAGGGCATATTTATTCCCTAGCACATCCAGTTCATTAAAATGTATAAGTAGGAAGAAATTTCTCTGAAAAAGTTAGATTAAATATTGCCTAGATTTCTAGACTTGTATTCTAGACTGATATAAATTATAAAATGCTCATTTTGCTTACAAGTAAAGAGACACTTTGTCAGCTAATTTTTTCCAAAATCTCCTGAATTACCTTTGATCTGAAATACTATCGCCATTAAATAACCTAACCAGTATAGAACCAAGTAAAATTAAAGCCAAAATCCAATTTTTCAGAGCATAACCTTGGTTAAATGGCTAGAACAAATTGGCAAATAATGGCAATTTTGGATTGAATTTTAAATTTTAAACTTTTTTAGAGTAAAGTACCTATTACTATCTATATATAGGTAAGTAGGTACTTGTTTTATTTTAAAGTAGGCTATAAAGCTAGTACTTTATCGCCTTGATTGTATTGAAATTCCTTTTATACTGTAGTAGTATAAAATAAATAAAGACAACTGACCTGGAATGAAATTAAGCTGTAAAATCTATAATATAATGTTCTATATGTATCTTGATGACAAATTCGAAATGATCGAGAATAAAAGAAAATAGCGATCTTTTTAGTTCTTTTTATTGAGTAATTTAATATCTTAAAGAGCAGAGTCAAAAACAATGAAATGACTTTTGCGATAAAAACTCAATTTAATACTCTTCTATACTACAAGTACTACTTGTTACTGATATAATACTAGTAGTAGAATATAGGTACCTATATGACTTTTTTTAATCTACCATATTTGTTGTACTCTCTTCTGAATTGTCTACAATAAAGTAAAGAAAAAAAATTGACATCGAATCACATTGACATAAAGAAGGCGAAAAAATATATAAATAAAAAATAGAAAAATATTTCATTTTATATACATTATAGTAGTAGGTATTACATTATATAAGAAAATGTATAGCAGTTTATCTAGCAAATAGCGAAACCCTACTTTTACTCTCCTGCTGTTTTTCAAAATTATTTACAAATATAGTAATTAAAAAGCAAGGGTACTTTTTTTAGATTTTTTTGATTGTAAAATTTACAACAATTATGCAACAAAAAATTCATTATTTACAATATTAGGCCGATATATAAGATCGTACCTAATAGTGGAATTGCATCCGAAACCTGATTCGATTTAGTTTTTTAGGAAAATATTTGAAGAAATAAGAAAAATAGAGATTAGAATAGAGATTAGATTAGAATTTTAAGAGATTTTTTTTGTGATCTTAAACCTGAGGTAGTGTTTCGGCGACGAGATTCAGAAACACAGTTAAGCTATTCAATATAATCATGAGAAATGTTAAAAATTTTGTTTATTGTAGTCCTGTAAATTAGAAATTTTGTGAATTTATACTATACCTAAGTAATATTGTGACACCTGTGTCGAAAAAAAAAAGAAAAATTGTAATTATAGTCGCTGATTATGATCATAAAGTATCGTATCTGACCGATATGTCGGTATTTTGAATATATTATGACGATTTCTGTTTAGATTTTTGACCATTTTTCGAATAAAATGATAAGATTATGCTTTTGTCCACATGTCATACATGTCAATGAGTCATTTTGTCAAAAAATGTCAAGTTTGGTAAGTACTTTAGCTAATGCTTAAACTACTAGGTTATCAAACCATACCAAAAATTCACTTTAACTACGATTATTAAAAGACTATACTCTAGACAATCAAAAAACAAAATTGGACTTGACAGGTACAAAAAAAGACAAAAATTATATTTTTTGTGGGGGTGAAAAATCCTTTAAAAATCCTAAAAAACTCGCCTATCAATGGCACAGCATCCGAGGTTGAAGGCATTTTCTCGGCGACAAGATTTAAGAATACCTAAATATACCAGAGCTCAAAAATTGAAATATTTCTGGGGATTTTTGTATCAAAAAGTGTACACCAAAAATCAAAAAAAATCATACCGTTAAGCTTAGAAGAATTGTCACTCCTTAAACACATAAGATATTAAAAATATTTTTAAATAATTTCTCAAAAAAATGTTGCAGACTAGTCATAAATTATAAATGGTTTGTATAAGTATCTAGATAGTAAAAAAAATGCTCGAATTATAAAAATTAAACGAGCACTTTGCCAGTATTTTATCGATGAAATTTGAAAAAAAGACACATATAAGGATAGGACATAAGAGTGTATAAAAGTTTTTCAAAACATTGGATTGTCATATAAAACTATTGGTGGGATGATCGTCAAGTCAAATACCTATCTCGAAGTAAAATAAAATATTAGATTTAATAGTAGATAAAGATGATTTTTTTTAGAAAATTATACCAACCAAAGTACTATTACTACTATAGTCTTCTAGGTAAGGTTAGGACTAAGGGACAATTGAAAATTGAATCAAAAAGATGAAAGTTTTATCCTTTTGAAGGTATTATTGTCTCCAGATTCTCATAAAATCTGATGTCATTCGAAATTCGAGGACTTTTTTTAGACTCAAATCTTAAGTAGATTTGATATGATTCATAATATGAACTTTCATTTCGTTTATTGAGAAAAAAAAAGTTAAAAAAAAATCTATTTAAACCCTTAAAGTACCTACTTTCTAAGTACCTAACAAATATGAGAAGATATACATTCTTAAGCTCCTAAAAAAATAATAGAGTTGTAGAAATACTTAAAGAGTAGGGGTGAAGTACTGACACTTGCTTTACCAAAAATGCCAAAAATTCAAGAAAATTGGAAGGTTAAAAAGTTGGGTTCGAGAATTTTTGTAAATTTTTTGCAAATTTATTTGTTAGTTCATGTTCACGCGGTCAGATCTTAGCTTTCTAATGAATTTTAGCAAGATTCTGTCATAATAAGTTATTAAAATTGATACAGATAGGCGATAGGTATTCAAAAGAGGTATTTGTAATATTAGTATCTTAAATTTGAGATTTTGTAATTGAGCAAGTGTCAGATAAAGTTATTTTTTCAAAGGTAAAATTAAAGGTAAGTATCAGTATTCTAACTTTCTGGGTATCTAGTATATTACTACATAATACAAAGTTTAGGACTAGTACTAGGTATAGTACTAGGTACTATAATGTAGAAATAAGTAGGTATCTAAAAGTAAGAACTTTCTTTTTGAAATAAAAAAGTTTTGAGCTGACTCGAGATCTCATTATAGAACCTATATACATAGTAATACACTGCTGAAACTGATATACAGGAAACACTATTTTGTTAGAATTTTCTAACTACTCGTATAAGTAGCTTATTTAAAAACTAAAACCCTCGAGCCCTAAGGCGGTATTACATAAAGTAAAATTTTTAGATATTTTTAAAGTCTGAAATCTGTAAAAAGTTATTATCTTTGAAGATTTTGAATATATTTATTAGTAGATAGGTATAATATTATGTACGAGTATAATTATTATAGTAAGATGAACTTACCTAGAGTCAATTTTTCCCCTGAATCTAAAATTTATGATATTTTGATAATTTTTTTCAATTTAAATTCGTAGAGTATGTGTACTGTGTAGTACGTACCTGGGGGTAAAGTGAACCCTAGCAGGGCCATCGACGATATGAGAACACATGGGACAATTAAATTAAAAAAATAGTACAGCGTTCGGCGTCTGATGTGAATTTGATAAGTTACATCTACATATGGCTCGGGGCAACAACTAATTCAATTACAAAAATACAAATTTTAAATTATACCTTCCTAGCTTATCCTTATATAAGTAGTTATTACAATTAGTAGGCCAATTTTCAAGAAAAGTAGATTAATAAACCTAATTTATTTAGACTTGTTCAAATTGCAAATTTGTTTATAATTAAAAGAGATTTTCATGACTTTCTTCGACTTTCACCGACTTTTAAAAAATTCAAAATTACGCATTCCTGCCTATTATCAAATTATCAGCAATTTAGTAGGAATCCCACTCATATTATGATACTTTCAGTTATAATTTCTAGGATATTTTTTTTATAAAAAATGCTAAAAACTTGTTAGAATTTCGAGAAAATGCTGAAAATTTGAGAGCCCTTTTAACTTTTATTCAAAAGTATCCTATACCAAAAATTGTAAATCTAATCCGTTCCGTAGTTGGTAGTAGATGGGTTACTTACGTATAATAATTAACATTTCTTTTTCCTGGCATTCCTACATTATAAATAATATTACTGTTAATATCATAATTTTAGGATTTTTATGACAATATTCTGACAAACCTATGAGTTGCCATTCTCCATTAGTTATAAAACTTGATAAATCTCCACCACTCTCATCTCTCATACTTAAATCTACTTGGAACCCATCATAAGTCCAGCTACATTAACAAAAATTTCAAATTAAAAAATTCTCAAGAAAATTCTTAAAAGCTATAAACTTACGAGCCGAATTTCATGTCACATTCCTAAAATTGGTTAAAAAATTATCTTAAGTTGTGTGGAACGTTGATATTGTATTTTAATAATTTTTACCTGGTCATCAAAAGGAAACCATGTAATATCAATTTTACAAGTACTTTTGAAAATCCCAGGTCTAAAATATAGAAATTTTTGTAATTTTTAGCTGGTAGGTATGTATTAGATTAAATCCTGGCATTGCTTGTAGATCATTGTCTACTATATGTAGTACTTACGGGACGTATAGGCAACTTCCGTTATTTTTGACTACAATATTTGTATGAAATGTTCCATCAAAACCTTCATCGGCACTGGAAATTTAATTGAAATTTATTTTAATCAGAAATACAGAATAGTACAAAGATTATCACACATATGTAGTGTGTATTATTGATGTCAGTTTGCCTGCTTCTTGTTTTGACATGTATGTGGGAGTTCAAAAAGTTCAAAAGATATCTCTGAATTAGTTTAATTTCAAAGAGAATTTATTTAAATAGATTGTAAATAGCTGAAGGATAGGTTACTCAACCCTTGACAAAAACACCTACACACTTTTTTTTTTACTGATTTACACTACTATTTATACCATTAGAATTATAATAATAAAATAGATAAATAAAATGACACCTTCAGACTCAATTATCCCAAATATACTGGGTACAAAGTACCTCATTAAAAATTAAAAAGTACCCTACCTATAGTCCTTGCAATATAAATTAGATTAGCAAAGTTTTCACTTTGAAACTTTAAACAAGTAAGTACCTAATAGGATTAATACAGCTTGTTTAACTTTTTGGTAATTTGTAAAGTTTCAGTTTTTTTGAAAAATTGATGTAAATGGTATTAAATGGGACAGACTTTTTTTGGTCTAGAAAGCTCTAGCTTTTCTTATAGGAGATATAAGTAGGGATGTTATATGGACCATTTCTTATCGAAATGGCTTTACTCTTACTTTCAATATACAATTTTGTGTAATAGGTATGTAAATGAAGACAATGATAAATGATGCTTTTTTTTCAAAATCGCTCTTACCTACTATATCTTGTCTAATATAATTGGATCGATTGGGATTGATATTGGCTTTTTTAGTTATTGAAAAAATGTACAATGATCTAGGTCTTATAATTTTGTGCGAGCGAAGCAATCACTCTCAATTTAACTTTGTTTACAATTTGTCCATCTGTCTCACTGGAAAATTGTTTGAAAAATATTGAACGAATTTTAACCAAGCTTGGCATAAAGGATCCTTATAGGGTCTAGTTGTGCAATTTCGAAAAAAAATTCGACACTACGGATCCTTTGGGCCCTCAGAACCGCAAATTTTTTAAATTATTTATAAAAATTTCCTATATATGGTAAATCGTCTGAAATGCAATATTTTCCTTAGCCGAGCATCTGGTGATCCTAAAAATCGCCAAATTAATATTGAACACTTTGCTCGCACAATTTATCTAGGTATCTAAAGAGTAGTGAATTAAGTCCTAGTTAGCGAATTTGAAAGTATCTACCTATATTTTGAAAGTTTTATCAAATCATTTTAGTTAAAATTAAAGAATTTTTTTTTGTTTTTGAGTCAATTATCTATAGGTCTTTTGTCATTTTGTATGACATTTGTATTATGCTGTTTGCTTACCTATTGTACATAAGAATATCCTGTAAAAACAAAAGGACACAAGTCATTACATAATATTACATTATCGATTATTCTATTAGTATCATAATAGTTTTCCTAATTAGTCATA
Organism: Nanhermannia cf. coronata Gr-Ori-00579; assembly: GCA_034699045.1. Lineage (NCBI taxonomy): Eukaryota > Metazoa > Arthropoda > Arachnida > Sarcoptiformes > Nanhermanniidae > Nanhermannia > Nanhermannia cf. coronata Gr-Ori-00579. The sequence continues at coordinate 23,576 of JAQIXA010000444.1, forward strand.
AATAATTCGAAACGCCCTGCCCTACACTGTATAATATGTACTTACCGGTCTCCACAATTTATTAGGCTGTATTCTAATATTATCCACACCACCATACTCTGTCACATTCCATTTTAAGTTATAATCTCCCCATTCCTGCAAAAAAAAATTGTAGAATTACAAAGGAGGAAACAAGCATTTAATTTCACCATCAGTGGAATGAATAGCCTAATAGTTATTACTGCTAAATATTAATAATATTCTCTCTTTTTTTTCTCTAGAAAAAGTCTCCTCATAAAAAACCTCATCTCTTTCTTTTACACAATTTACAATCTCCTTTCCCGATCCATTAAGAAAGATTTATTTCTTCCGAACAAAAGCTTTATAAGTAGGTACTATACTAGTACCTACGTATATCTATTATTTTGTCATATATATCTAAAGTACTGTAAACTACTACTACTACAAGTAGTAGTGACAAAATTTGCCCTTTCTATATTTTTCATAATTCCTCATAAGCTTTTGTTGTACTAATTCCTCGGAAAAATGCACTAATAACGAGTAATATGTAATTACTTACACATTTGAATGAGATAATATTAGTAGGTACTCGAAACTAGTTAGCTCGATTTTTTTACAAATTTAAAATTTCATATTGTAGGAATGCAGATTTTATTGAAATTCGAATTTCTCACTTGTTTTAAAACTATTTGCCTATATTAATATGTATTAGAGATGCCAATCTCAAGCTCGAGATTAAGTATTTCTAATTTCGAGATTTTTACCTTCGAGATCTCGAATGAACCTCGACTTAATGATTTAAGCTTAATCATAAATAAATCACCAAATTTCAATTCAATTCTAGATGTTTATTTCTATAATTTGTATTCACATTTGGAGCTATTTTTTATAACAATCATATCCATAAAAGTTGAATTTACATATGTATAATTTCATTTTGCTCAATTTTAAAAATTTTAAAAAAATTTAAATGTTGATATATAGGTTAAATTTGGTCAAAAAACGATAAAAAATGCCAAATATCGACAAATAAAAAATCTCGAGATTACAATTTTCTAATCTCGAACTGAATCTCGTGGTAAATTCCGCTGAGATTTCGACTTTCGAGAAACTCGAATTGGCGCCTCTAATTACTACGAATATTCTAAAAACCCCAAAAATTAGGTAGGTATATAATTTTAATTTTATCCAAAAAAATGTTATAATTTTAAGAATTTACATCTTGTAGTTAGTTAGTAGGCATATTATAGTAGGGTATGTACCTTATTTGTATAATAATTTAAGCTTAAAAGTTGTTCATTTAAGATAACTTACAAATTTTACAAATTTTAAGAACTTAGATACTTCTTGATCTGCGACAGATTAAAAAAATCTAAATTTTTAATTAAAAAAAACTGTAAATTCTGCTATTTTGAGTTTTCTAATTTCGAATCGAGTCGTTATCTGCTGAAGATCCTCGTATAGGTATTAGGTATATTGATTTTATAACAAAATAACTTGTAAAGTTATATTTAAGTTTGCGTTCTTAAACTAATCATAAGGTTTGTGTTTATTTACGAGCTTTTAGGATAGATTTTAGTGATTTAGAAGAAAATTTCAAAAGTTAAAAAGTCGCTTAATAGTACACTGACCTTTTCTTCTTGACCTCAGGTAATGTTTAAAATATACAAGGTACATATTCGGATATAAATTTCCGGGACTCTTGACTTTCTTATAAAATATACATGTTTGACTACATTTTTCCTGATAAATTATTGAGAAACTTTTGATCTTGCTCTTACACACTAGATATATAGGTAGTCTTGTATATAGCCTTTTTACCCTCAACTTATAAAATATACATAAAATAGTAGAAATATATTTCCTTACCAGGTTTAACCAAACATTTGTGGTCAGGATCTGATTCTTTTCGTCCTAGAAAGTGGAAAAAAAGTACAAAAAAGAAGAGGCATAAGTACTCGTAATACATATTTCAAATTTTAGGATTTTTAGGAAAGGAAAAGAGGAAACCTCGAGGTTGATTTCGTTAAATAAAAGATATCTAGTACTAGAAACAGTGCATTACTATATAGTAGTATCTGTATTCTGTATATTTCAACAAAAATCTGAAGAATTTTTTTTCCATTTCAGCAGTCAAAGGATGCTTAAAAGATTTATTCAAATAACTCTAAAGAGATTGAAGAAAATGGAACGAAGGTGATGAAATATTTATAAAAAAACATGAGGGGTATCAACTAGTATTACACCAAGCAAATTTTATATCCGCCAAAAAAAATTTGATTATAAAGCATGTATCATATCATATCCTTTACATACAGATACCTCAAATATGCATTAATTTAGGTGTAGGTACTGTATAGTACAATAGTAACCTAAGTATTTAAAAGAAGAAAAAAAGATACTTTTTGTAGGTACCTAGTAATTTTAGTATATAGGTAGGTAATAGTAAAAAATTTTAACATTTTCTGAAAAAATTTTAAATTTTTGAAATGTTGTAGAGGAAATAGCCCAACTACTTTAAAAAATTTGCGAAATTTTTGTTTATAAAAATTTCAATCGGATTTAAATCAATTTTGAAAATGTTAAAAATTTGTACTTACTACGTCTATAATTTGCATGAGCGTTAGGCCGAAAGAGACTTGTAAAGTCTCGTTTTCTACAGGAACTGGTCTCTCAAGGTTATTGTAAGGTTGTAGAAGATCCTCCAAAAGTTTCCGTTCATTTATACCACCTTCGACACCTGCAATTATCCCCCCAGAAAAAAAAATTGGAAAAATCAATTTAATTTCGAATTTCGATCTTATAATATGGTAGAGCAGAGCAGAGGGTAGGCCATTCTATTCAATTACTTTAAAGAACACAAGATAAATGTAATGTACTTATGCACTTGAGGCTATGTGCACTTTATAGATACGAGTAGATAGAATGGATGTGAAATGTGAAGGAATTGGCATGTTGTAATGTTCGAGCAATTTCATGTGGAGAAAATTGCCATTTGAACAAAGATCTTTCACCTACTATCCTCAAAAATAAAGCTTTATTACTTACAACAGTATGTACCAGTATCATTTTGTATCATAGCTAAAATGTCATATTTCACAAAAAAAATCCTACCTACTACCTACTATAGGGTACTATAGGTCTATAAATTACTAAAGTTTAGTTAAATTAAGTACCTAATTGTAATTATTTTTTAATTTTACAAATTTGTATTTGAAAGGCCTTTCTAAGAAATTTTTGTAAATTTTTCAACTTGACATTTTATGAAATCTGACCATTTGACAGGTCAACTTTAAAGTAGCATCATTTGAACTCTCCTTACTCATTTATACTACTGATACCTATATGAAAAAAAGGTCTCATTCTGCGTGATCTCATCTGCACGAAATATCTTTGAAAATATACACTAGAAAAAAAGTAAGAACAAATCGACGTCTTATTACAGGCAGAATAGAATTGTGAAATAAAACTGAAAAAAAATCGACGATAATAAAACTTTCACTCAAATGAAATGAGTAGAAATAGAAATAAATAAGTATCCTACAATATTGTTCATTTCAATCCTTGTCTATGAGGTAAGTACCAATACGTAACATCTATACCCTGAGGTATATTGGTTTTTCAAATATCGATCAAATTACATATTTACCAAGATTTTCTTTATCTTGTTGAATTTCACACAATTTAATTAAACATTGTTTTTCTTACACTTACAACTGATACTTGAGGTAATTTATTTTTGTTACACCTATCTAATTTGCTTCTATTTTCGATAAAATACTGGATAATTGAGCAATTGGACCAGGTGTTTAATAATTTAGATATACCATTTAGATAGGTATAGATATGTATACTATTCCTAGTATAATCCTAGTATAGTATAAAGTAAATCAGTATTTATATTTCATCAGATTCTTAGGTATTGAATCTTCAATTATAAAAAGTAAAAGTAGACTTTTAGCCGAGAGGAAATAAGTTTTTTTTTCTCTCTTATCTCTAATTCGGAAATGGAATCAATTTGATTCAACTTTTTTTTTGTTTTTCTGACTCGGCTATAGATGATTTTATTGTATTGAAAGGATCTGGATGGTTAAAATATTGGAGTGATTACTTTCGTGAGTACTTTTTGACTACTTTTATTTTTCTGGACAATACTTTCAAGCCCCTTAAAAAGGGGAAATTGTTTGTTGTGGGTGATTCATAGATAGATAGAAGTATGTTAGTATATAAATATATAAATACAGTAGACAGGACAAAGGAAGTAAGGTTGGACAATAACGACAATAAAAAGACTACTCTCCTACTACTCTACTACTTTCATTTAAACTACCTACTTTCTTTTTTTGAGCAAATTATTTTTTGAGAAGTAACAAAAAACCAAGTATCTTATATCTGTATCTTTTTATATGTATTAGTACTGTACCTACATACATAAGACTGAATTCAATCTATGATCAAATGTCAAATGGTAAAATGATCAAAAATCTTGAAAATTTGCAAAAAATACTAGGGAACATTTAAGCATATTAGATTAGTATGAGCTATTCAATTTAATAGTTTTGAATTATCTATAGAATATTAAGGATTAAGGGGTGGTGGTAGGCATACCTTTTCTAATATGAGAAAGCACATTTTTTCCCCGTCATATTAGCTCAGCAATTAAGTAACCTGTGATATTGATTAGCCCATCGTTGGAGGATGAATTTGAATGATCCAAACTGAGATACTTTAGAATTTTAAAAAAGTTTAAAAGGTCAACTAGTAAAGGTCAAAAATTAAGTACTTTACTTTGCTTAAAACGACCATCAAAAAAATTTACTAAAAATTTCATTTGGCTCAGTTTGGAAAATTCAATTTATCTTCTTTACAACGATGGGTTAATTAATATTACTGGCTACTTAATTGCTGAGCTAATATGACGGGAAAAAAAGTAAATTATGTCAAATTTGATGATGATTTTAACACTGACTAGGTGGAGCTATTTAAGAGACATCTATAGTCTCGAATCCTCAATACCCAATATCAAATTCCCCCTCTTAAGAAATTTTTTACATCGTATATATTAGTACAGAGAAAACAAAGTAAACGCAATTTTTTGTGTCAATTTCTACTTGACCTAGAGGTTAGAAATGCTCATTCTGAAAATACCTAATAGGATTTTATATTAGGATTAAGTATCTATATAAATTATTTTGAATACTCATATTATGTAGGCAGTTATCAATTAATTTTAAATTTAAACAGTTTAACAAGATAATTAAACAGTCAAAAATTTTGCTAAAATTATTGTAGTTTCCATTTTACCTTTGAATATCTGTAATATACAAATACCTATACGAGTATAAATTTTTTTGACATTTTTGAAAATGACAAAATGGGAGTATACTAAATACTAATACTCTTGAAATAGCTAGTTAGGTAGGGCCTAAAGGTTTTTCAGACATGAAATGAAAGAAAGAGTTCATTTACTTTTGGGATCCTTTTATGAGGATTTTTACACTCGTATTAACGGTCCTTTACTACCCAACAATAGATATAAAATGCCCTGACAATTCTATACATTCCATTTGCACTTAAATAAGTAAAAATATTTATTTTATTTTATTTTATTTCGCCTCATACCTTATACTTATACATATCAATCTACTTAGCAAAATACTCAAGCTAAAATTTTATAAAAATCATGAAATCTATATTACCTAAGTACTAATACTTTTGTAGGTAGGGTACTTATATGGAGGATATGGCAATTCATAAAATGAATAGAAATCCGAGTGTAAAGTTTACTTTTGCTAAAATCCCCTTTGTACGATATATGTAGCAGTATTTATAACTCTATAGGTAAATAAATACACTCTGATGACATTTTAATAGCTATTTTATATTTTGCATAAATACTTGGTTAACTACCCTGTGATAAAATTTATATGATTCAAATAAAATTTTATGAGATTTTCAAACTACCTAAGTTAATAGTAGGTACCTTAACACTTGTACATACTTATATTAGTTAAGTACTTACTATTTGCTATTAGAACGAGCTCCTAATTGCAGTTTTTGATTTTGGGATATTAGCCTTAATTTATAGGCTGATAATTTCATAAAATTTTGTAAATTCATACATGCATACAGTATCCTGCCTAGTCTGGGTACTTATATTTAAAAGTATGTAATCAGAAGTATCCTACTTATAAAGTCTACTTACATTTTGTTAATTAAGATTAGAATCATTTTGCTTTTCAAATATTCATAAGGTTATACTATAAGGATTACTGCTAATTTGCCTATATTATTTCAAAAAAAGTTATTTACATACTTATGCTTATACGAGTATGTTCTAGTCTGCTGAATAATTATTTTCTAATTTAAATAGATTGGAATAGTTTTATAACATTTATCAGACTGTTTTTTGTGTAATATGAATCTGAATCTAGTGAATATAGTCTAGAGTATAGTCTACATCTAGAGTCTAGAATCTAGACAAGTCCGAAAATGGGTAAATAAATTATGAAAAAAGCCATTAAAAGTTATGAATCTAAATTATAGAAATAATAATGCTCTTAAATTGTAGATTTTAGATCAGTATCTGCCTTGGCTTATCTTAAGGTATACGGATATTGTATGAAAATTTTGATTTGTTTAAAAATCACTTTTTTTGGTAAAATGCATCCTGAATTGGACTTATACGGAGTATTTATAGACGAAATTGTGTAATCTAATGTATAGTACCTAAGTTACTTATTTAAATAGTATTTTATTTGGTTTCATGAATTTACAATTTGTCTTAATCAAAGGTTAAGGACTTGGTTGTGTCGGAATTTCAATGGTTTAAAGTGAGGATAATATTTATTCATTGAGTCCTAAAGGAGAAAAAGTGACTTGAATAGAGTTCAATTGAAGTCAAATACTGCGACTACGAGTAGGCTTTGTATAGAATAGAAATTGGAAATAAAGAAATGACTCTGGTTTTAGTTCTGGAGAAAGCCATAAATTTCAAGACTTGTCCTTAAAAATACAAATAAATTCGAATTTTCAAATACCACTAACAATCTGTACAAGTACAAGTACCATAGTACTAGTACCATATTCAATAGTACAACTTATACCTATTCATAAGGATTTAAAACTAATTTGAATAAAATCTAACAAGTAAAATAGATCTAAAAAGTAAATTCAGAATTCTGAATATTTTTTTCAATATTTTGATCTCAAAATTGTTGTACCCTACTCGTAGTAGAGATAGTTAAATCTTCAATATTATTGTAAAAATATGTATATTTTCTCCTATTATTGAAAATACTTAAGTATTTCTATTTCAAGAAAATAAGCTTTATTTACCAAAGCACTGTACCTATATTGGTATCAAAAAATACCAAAAATATTTTAGGTACCTAGACCTACGTACTCGTAGATTTTGTTTGGCATCTGATTCTGTTTCAAAAGAAAATTAAATTCTTTTGATTTGCATAAAATATTTGACAATATTTACAATGTAATACAATACGTAGAACATGTAGGTTTTATTAAGGTACTTTAAATCTTGAAAAATGTAAAGTAAATATGTTTTTCATTAAAAATTTGATAGATAAGTAAACACACATCATACGAGTACTTATATCCACATACCTACATATATTGTATTTGCTTATGAAATATTTTTCATTTTGAAAGTATTTACAATCTAAAATTGAATGTGTAAATACACTAGTATCTATCTAACTATGATATCTATCTACTTATATAAAATAAAGCCATTTGCAAATATCTTGATGATAAATTCGCGAAATATCTTTACATAGGTTGATGTTGGTAGGTTGATATTCAAGATTTCTATAAATCCAAATGAAATAGGTAGAAATTTTTTTGAATTTGAATCGAGTTATAAAATAAATCGAGGATGATTTTGTTGATGGGTTTCTCATTCAATTTGACAAGATAATAATACGGAATATAAAGTAGTGGGCGTGAGCCATAAAATTTCCCTTTAAATTTTATATCCGAATATCTATAAAAGTACTAGTACAGATAGTATTCGTTTATTTAACGGGATAAATTTGAGAATTTTACGAATTTCATCGTAAAATTGACCATAAAGTGAATACATATCTAGTCTAATCTATATGAGGTTTAAATTGTCTGATATTTTTCATAGTATAGCCTCAAGTTAATTTATTTGAGGTAGAAAAACCATACCCTACCTACGAATATTTTCATTAGATTTTGGATACTTAATTGTGAGTGATAGATCACAAAATAGTTTTTTTTAACCAAAATTCAGAATTCCGACCACAAGTACTGAATCTGATCCTGAAGGGAAGAAATTTTTTTTGAGAAAATTTCTAGATTTCGACCTAATTTCATACAAAATTTATCTTATAACTCAAATACCTACCCAAATAGTGGTATTCTTATCTCAATATTGAATTGAAATCCTAATTTTCTATTCAATATATTAAAAATAAAGAAGTTTTGAAACTCAAAAATTTCCAAATTTTTCATTATTTCCTGAATAACTAAATTTAAAAATGGTAAATCTCGTAAATTCTACAGATATGTAGGTAGATACTGATACTGAAATATGGTAGCCACTCAAAATGAATAGTCTAAAATCTCAGCCCACAGAAACTAAAAGTTTATTAGGCCATATTAGCAAAAATATATAGAGTTTAAATTAATAAAGTTTTTGTATAATTAATTTGAGGTAAAGTGAAAGAAATTACTAAGTACCTACTTATACTTATTAGTCTAGTAGGGTAGGGTACTTTCAACTTCAAAGGGAAGTAGTTAAAAACACACTTTTCATTATTTCATGTAATTAATTAATTTTTTTTGTAAAAAAACTCACAAGCTCAAAGTAAAAAAAACTTTCAATATTCTAACAAAGTACCCTACCTACAGATACTTTATTTATTAATCTTTATTAAGTACCCTTAATAGCAGTAGTAGATACCTAGTATCTGGAAGATACTTTTTTTGTTCTCTTTCAACTTTTTTTTGGCCTGTGGTAAATGGTTTCCAAAAATTTATAAAAAAATGAAAACCACACTCTTATTCAGAGCAAACTCATTATTATTACATGAGTGAAAAATTAATTCTACAGACTAACATATAGATAGTACTCTTATAAGAACTATAAAGTCTATAATTTTGATAGGCTTCTCTTTGAAGTTTTCAAAACCTAATTAAAATAGTCAGTTAAAGAATTAGTCACAGTTTTGCTTATGATATGAGATAACTTACAAATATCATACTACTACTAATGGTATATTTAAATTAGTTTGAAGTAAAATTCTATTTACTTTTTAAATGTGTTTCAGCCAAGATAAGTATAAATTTTTAATTTGACAAAATTATTAATTTCTTTTGAGAATTTATGTAGGACACAAAGTATGGTATGATAGTAGTAGTAGTAGAAACCAAAGCAAAGTCTCGTTCTACTTCCTCATTTATTATTTGACTTTTTTAGAAGAGATTTTTGGCTTGAAAAATGATGGTACATTTCTGGGTAATAACCAGAGACTATTCAAGTGGAAAGAAAATTTGGTATTTTTTGGACCTTGGTCTAGCAAGTAAAGGCTCATATCAGTTGATAAAAGTCTCAATTAAATCTCGATTAAATACTGCATATTATACGATAAAAGTGCATACTTTATTATAAATTCCTTACAAAATTCGAAATGTTCTTTTTAAGAAAGTCAGTAAACAATTTGTATGTCAAAATATGGCAAATTTTAATAAAAAGATTCTTGCAGAAATCTTTTATCTTTGAGGGTCTTCAAAATATTTTATGAATTTCACATATCTTTACTTTTGATTTTTAAAAGAAATTTTTTCCTTTTTATAATGCACTTAAATACACAGTACAGTGTGTATGATGTAATGGTTGGCCAATATCTAAATAGGCAGCCATAAGATAGATAAAACTAGCATTCCTTAAAGTATATCTATATCTACTTATAGTACCTACATACTTATGTGCATTTATAGCACTTATAAAGACATTTACTTTTACTAAAGGACATTTTCACAATCTGAGCAAAGGAAGGGGACGGGAAAAGGTTTGTCTTGTCAATCTAAATAGTTTTTTAAGGTTCTTATTTGAAGGCGTCAGGTCAGATGAAAAAATTCGAAAAACACAAAAAACATGCTTTCTCGTATTTGGTCAATATCGATAATATTTACTTAGATTTTGGCTTGTACACTATTATCCATTGGCCCCAGGATTTATAAAAATGTCAATTTTAGTCAATTTAGAAAAATTAGCTTAAAATTTGACTTTCTCTGTATAGAATTTAACTACATTTTAAGGAATTGTCTCAGCTTTTTTGACATTTTAGACTTGATATTGTGATGATGCAAGAAAGAATATTTTAACTTGCTAATCGATAGAGTTATGAGTTATTTAATACTGTGATATTATAAGTAAAAACATTACACTACCAGTATAAGTAGTAGGAAACTGACTTTCGAGTTAAATTTAGCATCAGTTGATTTGATGAATTTAACTCAATTTTTTTCCTTCAAATTTTGACAGCACAATGTGTCTCGAGTCTCGAGAGAAATAAAAAGATATTTCTTTTGAAAGAAAAAATCTCACATAATAAATATAGATTTAGTAGCAGTACTACTACTACTATCTATAGTCTAGAACATTGTACCCTATATACAGAATATAGAGGAATAAAAATCTGTTTTTTACTATTATTATTCATATTTTAACTTCTGCTGGTTTTTTTGGTGATTATGATTATACTACAGATCAGATATATTTGTATTACAAATACGATTCCCAAGTATCTAAAATATTCTGTATTCTGTGTTGTGTAATGAAAGGCCAATGTTCTGAATACTTATTCTAATTTGAAAATTGATATTAGCTTTGTATATCGTCTCATGAGCATAAGTAGTACCTACTTATGCTTATATTGTATTTGTAGTACCTACAATAAAGTCTAGACTTTATCGATTATAAATTTTGTTGAATTTTAAACCTACTCGTACTCGTATAGCTTCTCTATCTTTTAAAAGATATTCATTGCAATTTTTATAAATTGTCGCTAAATTGAAATTCTTTGAAAATTACTAAATACCAATACCTATACCTATACATATTGTTATGTAGGTAGTAAGATACTAATTGAACCCAGTAAACATATACACAATATTTATTCTTAAATCCTATGGTATTTTGATCTTGGACATAGTGGACTTTTTAAAATGAATTTTTCAAATTTTTCATATAAAAAATTGAGTATTCAATTCAAAACCCTGAGTTTTAATGGGACATCATTAGATTGTTATTATAAACAAATTAATGGATATATAGGTGTAGGTAGATGTAGATACATTGTTTTATCATTAAAATTTATCTGCCTAAATCTAGCTAAAAAATATCTGCAAAAAAAGCTTGCATTTTATCAAGAGCCTAAAAGTATGTTATCAGTTCAGTGCATTGATTGATTTGCTATTAACATAATCTGTGTAATTTTAGTGTGTACCTACTTGTATGAAATAATACTATTATGTGAAAAAACTACGAAATTCAAAAAGTCTTCAAGATTTACTAATGGCTAATCTAAAGGTCTTAAAAGTCAAAAGTCAAAAGTCGTTCACTTTTGCATTCAATTTCCAATTATTTTATAGATGTGGTTCAACTATTTCGTATTTCTCATTACTATGTATAATCTATTGAATTTCAATTGTAGGGTACCTTCAAGATATGAAAATTTTTCAAGTCTTCAAGATTTTGCTAATATGGCTAAAACTATAAGTATTAAGTAGTTGTCGAATATTCATATTAGTTGGTCAATCAAAGTATTTAAAATCCTATAAATTCAAATAGGTAAGTCATTTATTTTTTCTCCTCTGTATCTATCAGTATTTCACAATCGAAATTTATCAAAATTTCTAAAATTCTAAAACATGATTTATTTGAGCAACAAATGAAATGAAAAGTAAGTAGTAGTCCTGCTTATTTTACTTGTTGAATTTTTATACAAAAGCATAAAATGCTTTCAGAATTCAAGAATAAAGGCTTTTACCCTTTCTATTAACTCTCCTATTAAGTATTAAGTATCCCAACTACCTATATTTGACTATAATAATGCTTATCAAACTTAAATACTTTATATATACTATGTGTACGAGTAGTAGCTTATATTAGGTATTTAATGGTGTGATTTTTTCATTGATAAGTAGTCTCAGAAATGAAAAAATTCTCAGTTCAAGGGTCTGATGTCTGATACTGTAGAGTCTATATGTACAGTGTATTAGCAAATCTCCATTTGAGCTGATTTTTCACTTGAAGCTTTCTCCTCAGTTCCTTTTCCTGATTTATTGTTTGGATTTTTTTCCCCTTTACTTTCACCATTGTGATTTGGGGTTTCACTTTCACCCAAAAAATATCGTATAAAATAATATGTATTATGTATAGAGTACGAGACATATCGATTTCTTATCATTTTGAAGAAAAATAAGGAAAATTTCTACCTTTAATATAGAAGGTACTGTATACTATACTAGGTAGTATTATAAGTATACTTAAGGTAGTAAAAGAAGTTTATATTTTATATTAGTACCTACATACTCGCAGTGGTACTGGTAGTTATTTGGAACTCGAAGATTTTTTTTTGTCCTTATATGAGATCTGAATCCGACTTTCATTACTCCTATTTGCTACCGCAAAGTTTCCGTAAAGCTTCATAGACTAATATATTTCATACAAATCTTCACTACATAAAGTATACTAGAAAATCGTTTAAACCATCAAGATAGCTCAATAAATTCATAGTAAATTCCTTCAAAGTAAATAGAAAGGATTAAGAAGGAAATTTAGAATTTCAATACTTGTATACTATCTACTTGAAAAAAATTCTATCTATAAAAATAATTGAAAATTGAACGCAAAAGTGAACAAAATTTCTGATTTTTGGCTTTTTAAACTTTTAAACTTTTGGCTTTTTAAATACCTCTAGAGTAGCCATTAGTAAATCTTGATGACTTGAAAAATTTCATATCTTGAAGGTAGAATTGAAACTACTGTAGACTGTAGATACATAGTATGTAGTTATTTAAAAACGATGATAAAAATGCGAGCTAAAGTACACTACTAGTATACCTAGTAATACGAATGGAAAAAAGAAATCTGAGGAGAACAAAACAAAATTGAGAAAAGTTACTTTCTATTTCTTTCTAGAGAGAAAGAGAATCAGCACATTTCTTCCCCTATCTAATCAAACAAACAAATAAATTTTTCCACGGAAAAAATACCCTATACATACTTCTTTGTATTTATGTACTATAGACTCGTATTTATATTACTTATATATGCGTATAAAATGTCTTTAGTTTTTTTTTTGAAGACAGATCATTTTACCTTTATCTTTTTTCAAATGAATACATTTCTTACTAGTACTATGTACTGATACATAAAAGCAGACATGTGTTAGGATATATACCTGCGTGTAAATAATTAGAAATGACTAAATTATATAAGTATCTACTTTTATCTTAACCAGTAGGTATATGAACTAAAGAGTTTAAGCAAAGTTTTATAAATAAAATAAAATAATTAGTAGGGTACTATCAGTAGTAACTAGCCAGGGTATTTTACAAAAAAAATTAATAATTACTTTGTATATACAGACCTTTATCAGAATATATTAATGTATAGCATATTAACATAAAGGGGTTATCCAAATTTACAGCAAAAATCCAGATTTTTTGAGATTTTTTTAAATTTTTTCGTCTTCCTATTTGCGTGCCAATTTTGGTTGATATATGTATTCGGTCAGAGCCATATTGCTTTAAAATGTCATTAAAATTTGCAAATAAAATTTTAAAAGGTCAATTTTAAATGGTAAATGATAAGTACCCTACGGAGTAGGAAAAATTGTATATTTAGGTATTGAAATACTCTTAGATTATTGTACACTAATTGTTCTAAATTTTTTGGTAGAGTAAACTGAGCAAATAATTTGATTCTTAACTCTACTCTACTTGTAATACATTTGAAAATAAAATTTGAAAAGTTTCAAAATTCACAGAGTAGACTTTTTTTGTTGAACTTTTCTTTACTATAGTAGTTTGGTAAGGTAAATAGTGCTGAGGGATTCTTTAAAACTCTTGATATTGTTGATCTCTCCACTGAGATATTCATTTTAATGAGCACTATACATATGTATGTACTATACTAGTGTACTTACTACAGTTTATATAGTAGGTTTATTTACACAAGACCACAAAAAACCGAATTGAAATATAAACCCTTTTATATCAGTATCAGTATACATATATGTGAGAAACTTGAAGATTTCGAATTTCAAAGAAAAAATAAATTATATATAGGTATACTTATACACACACCTATCACCTAGTAGAACTTTAATCATTTTGTGAAATAATACGTAAAAGTTTCACGAGGAAGTAAAAAAAAAGACATCAATTTTTTTGATGAAAAGTAAATTAAATGGGCTTAGCCTCTATTCTATGAACATCTTCGAGTAGTAGATCTTGGATAGAATCTAAATTCTAAATATTTATGATGAAAGTAATCATTTTATCAGTACCTATACAAGTATAGAAGTAGATTGTAGAAAGTGTCCAGGAATTTTTCTGAACATAAAGTATAAATGTGTCATTCGAGTCGAGTTTATTGTCCCCTAGAATTTAAAAGTATTTATCTGTATAGGTATTTGTACTTATTTTGAGTGCTCATGGAGCTAGTATTTCTGCGGGCATCTTGTCAATAAAAAATTTATTTGAAGATTATTTCCCTGATGCGAGAAAACTCTATTCTATTCAATTCAAATTTAAAGTGAAAGTAAACGCAATTGAACCGTTTTATTAATGCATGATATGTATTACTAGAACTACTACAACAGATTGTATCTCTGTCACTTTCTTTTCTGTCTAAATTTTTCGATATTTGGTCATTTTGTCTACAAAAAAATTGAGCAAAAATTGATTTAAAGACCTTTTTTTTTTACAAATTCAGATAAATTTTGTTTGAAAATTGGCTTCTTAGATTGTTCATATTCGTATGTAAGTACTCAGATGAGCTTTTTAAATAGATTTTTGACATGCATTAAGTAATTGGATAACACTACTGATATACTACTTTTTTATGAAAATGCATTTTTAGGGAAATTTTGAAAATTGGGAATCCCTTCAAATTCGAAACCAAAAAAATTGATTTGTTTATTCTATCATTTTATTTGTGATAAATCGATATTTGACCAAATCACAGGGTGTATTTTGAAATTTCGAAACATGTAAAGGCTTTTATAGCTCTCGATTTGAGGGGGGGAAATAAAAGTATAAAAGTATAAAAGTGCCAAAGTGTTCAGATGATCTGTGAAAGTGAAAAATATTGCTGAAATTGCAAAAGCATCGATCAGGCCATTGAATTTAGAAGTGTCCGAGAATGTTGGACATGCGGGTAGTCAAAATAAAATTTGATATACCATTCAAATGTAATTTTACATATACAAATGAATATATATGGGTACTAGTAGTTCATAATATTATATGGTCTTTGAACTTGTCAAATTCTATCTGTATAAGTAAAAGTAAAGTATTTTCATGAATTATTTCATATGAGAGAGCTTATCTCTACTTTTACAGTAGTAATATGAGGATAATAATGCAGAATACGACATTTTGCCTACAGCTCAAAAAAGACTCAACTTTTAACCACATTTTATTATTATTATCGTAGTACAAGAACAAGTTTTATAAACCTCAAAGTTTGGATTTCGAATCGGATTTAGATTAGGATATGGAATAAATAGATAGATCTAAAAGTCAATTGCTCGGATCCCTGATAAATGCAATAAATTAAGGTACAGATTATATAGATAGTTGAATTGGATAGTCATTAAATTTTATAGATTATAATCAAACTTTTCCAGCAAATTACCAAAGATAAGATACCCAACAATTCATGAATTTTGTATTATTAGGTCTTATATTAGATGGGGAATTTCTGAGATTTCAGGATTCAAAAATCTTGAAATGTTTTATAAAGGATACTTGAGTATGATAAATACACTGAATTAACTACAAGTATTTTAATATCTATTTTGAAAATATTTTAAAAATTGGCTTATCTTTGTCAAGTAGGGTACCTATATAGGTTCGGGTTAAATGATCAAGATCAATTATTAAGATGGATATCTTATACTAAAAATTTTGTCCTTAGAACTAATATAGGTACTAGATAGGCGATAGGATAGGAAATTAATTTTCGAATCTCTTTAGCTCATTTTAAGAAAAATCTTTAGGTTCATTGCTATCAAGATTTCAAGCCCTTTCTGTATTTGACAAGTACCTACTTGGGTATATAAAATTTCCTGGGTTTGTTTGTGGTTTCTTTCTCATTTTATTTCTCCTTTTCACTTGTCGCTCATGAAAGTGAACATTTTAAATCGATAATTTAGGAAGTCTTTAACCCTTTAGGCTACTTGAAATGCCCCTTTAAGAGGGGTAAAAATCCCTTTATATCATATGAACCTTCTCACTTCTTGCAAGTAATGAGTATATACTGATATGTCAAATAAATATTCTTGAAAAATAGCTAAAAATTCTAAAAACTACCTTACTGCATTATTTTACGAAATTAATTTTTTTTAAATATTTTAGATTGAAATGTGATCTTTTGACAGCTAATTAGAAATCTAAAAAAAAGGTTTTGAATTTTTAGGGGTAAAGTATGTAACTTTACTTGTCTAAGCCTAAGCCTTACATAAAAAGGCTCAAGTTAAAAGGAAATAAATTACTAAATGACCAAGAACGACTTTTCTGAACTGTGAAACGTGTCTGTCCACTGGAGCAATTATTTTTTTTCTCTCAAAAGATATAACTGTAAACAGGATAAGTATCAAAATAAAGCGAGGGCATGGATGGCTTTCATCTTTAAATTAAATAATATCAATATACTATGCTACTTGTATATACATAGTCATGTAAGTACCTACTGATATGTATAAGTACAAAGTACCTATATTAGGGTACTGTAGTATTAGACAGTATAAGTAACAATTTCTATACTCATGTATGTGTTAGGATAGGCTAAGGATTAGGATTAGCTCGAAAAACCCTTTTTATGTCACCGCATTTATTTTATTTATCTTATTCTTATTATGTACTCTGTACTCTGTACAATAATGTTTGTAGTATCTTGTATCATATAAATAAATATAAATAAAAAATAGAATAGGAATTTGCTCAAGAAAAATGAGACCGATTTTTCCAAGATTATTAAGGATTCTCATAAATGCTACTGTCATGTTCACCCAACCTCTATTCAGCTTTATAAAATGCCATTTTTTCCAAATTCTACTCATACAAGTAGTATTTGAGAAAAAATTCTATTTCTACTTAAAACCAGTTCCAAACTAACTGGATTATTCAAAATTTCACAAAAATAAGCATTTTAGGTCAATTTTTTGCAATTTCTCATGATTTTAACTGCTAATCTCATTCAAAATCTCGTTATTAAGGGAAAATTAACCATTTTAAAATTTATACTATTTATGACAATTTTTATCAAGAATTTGGATCAAAATTGATCTTGAATTCTTTATTGCGGCAACTATATGATTACTTTTGCTAAAAAACAGATCTAGAGACTCAGATACCCTAATATATGTGTCCCTATTTTCTTTTAATGAAAGAGAAGTATCCTACAAAAAGACCTAAATAAAATTTAGCTTTTTCCCTTATTTCTAATTTCTAGACTTTGAAATGCTCCAAATATTTTTTCTGTCAAATTGTAATCTATTTAATCCATTTTGTCTAAAATTAAATGTTCTGTCACGTTTGAGTCTTAAATGCCCTCATTCAGCATTATGTATGCTAATTAAAATATTATTATATATGAATGTAAAATACTGAAATTCGAGACATTTTAAAACCTATTTCATTTCCTCTATTATAAGTAGAACTATATAGTATAGTAGTAAATAATTGAATATCATGTAGTATGCAATGGAACATAATAAGCTTAATATGTAATACAGATATCGAGTTTAAAATTTAAGCCGGAGCTGCTAATGATATTTAACTGTATTGTGGTATTTTGTGATTTACAAAATGGCGAATTAATTAATTTTCAAGCAAATTAATTGCCTTTGGGCTGAAGCTTAACCTTTGCATATAGTATATGGAAAGGAAACATACTTACCCTATATATGGCTCGAGTCGAGCTTTATTGAATTTCAAGCTCTTTTAATTGGATATTGGAAATTAGTTATTATATTCCTCATGTATCAGTATATAGTATCTTTACACTAGAAAAGATTTGGTGCTACATAACATACTACTTGTGCTACATACTACTGATATTTATTCATTTATTCTTAATGAGCTCCCAAATTCTAGATTCCAGATTCTAAATGAATATAAAATTAGTCTGGTCGGGGTATTTAGTATTTGGTATTAATATGGGTTAATTAGTGGACCCTTCATAAATACTTGTACTAGTGTAGTAACTACTAAAATGGACTACAAATTTTAAAAGCAAATCACATTAAAAACTAAATTGCATTTCATTTTCTAAGATTTTAGAAATTCTTGTGTGGCTCTTCAACTGATATAGTATAATTCTAGACATTTTGAAGCTAGTCAAAGACTTGAACTTTTTTTACAAAAAACAGAAACTATATATTTCTAAACTTCTAAACAGATTATCTGTAGGTTCCTTAATGCATATAGATTTAGCACCTAAAATTTCCAAAAAGTTGTCTAAATCTTGAACAAATTCCTAAAATATGTGTATTTATATGTAGTTTTAAGATACCTAAAGTTCTTTCTAAGGGTAAAGGATCTAAAATTTTTTTATTTTTTTTGTTAATTTTAATTTTTCAATTTTCGATCTTTTCGAGCTCTTACCTAGAGGAAGGTACTATGTAAAAATGCTAATAAGGATTAATAAAAAAACACAAAATTCATTTAGGTACTTGTACAAGACTAAATGTATTTGTAGGATCTGAAGGGTTTTCTTAGTCAATTTCCTTCGATTTACATCATATTAGTCAAATTGAAGCTGAACGTTTGAGTGAAGAAAGAAGCCAATTTTATGCTTCGAGAAATCGACTCATTCTTTTAGCTCATCCAGTACTAGTGTACTACTGACTCAGCCAGAGAAGCAAATTAAATCAAATTTCAGGTCTTAGGCCAGAAAATCCATTGATGAATTTTTCCCAATCCACCATTTGTATCTGCTTCGCATAAGTTCATTATTTTATAACTTAATAATAAAGGCCAAAAAAATGTTAATTTGAATTCTAGGCAAATAATTAGATTTAAAAATCCAGCAGCAGAGTTCAAATCTTTCAGAATTTCAAATCATGTTTCAATGCACTTTATTTACGTATTTTATATTAATCCGATCTGATTCAAAAAACTGAGATTTGGCCAGATTTCTAACATTTTTAAAAATCGAATCTAATCTTAGAATTAGATTTGATTAAGTAGATATTCTCAGGTATGTATGATGCAAAAATTTGTGCAAAAAATTGAGTAAAATTGATTTTTTTTTGCAAAAATTTCATAATTTTTTGTATATACAGGATATATGATCAAGACAGCAATTTACCCTTTAGGATAGGATAGAACTTGTGTAATTTAGTGGGATTAGTCTTTATATTTTTAAGCTTTCTACCTAGAAATGCCTATCAATCTTGATTTATGATTTCATGGAATTTTCTTCTTGGTTGAATCCCATCAAATATCTAACCAGTAGTAAGTTTAATGTTGTTTATCAAGTTATAAATTCATCTACTAATACTACTACAAGGAGTATAGTGGCAAGCTTGGCGGAATGGCTTAATGCTCAGACTTAAAAATCTAAAGCATTATAAGCAAACCATTCATATTGTCTCAGATTTACATATATCTGTGTACATCGTCAATACCTGCCTATAGTAAACAAGACTTT